>JANIHY010146288.1:0-10289 GCA_027479065.1 Erythroxylum brevipes
TTTGTAATCTCAAGTGGTTATAACCATAGGATACTCTCTCTAAATAGCATTTTGCAAACACAATAGCAGTTGCTTCAGTTATAGCCAACATCACTATTGAGGGCAATTAAACTCTGAAACTTCTGCAACAAGGTTACCTCAACCGAATTGCTCACCCAGTATCACCCACAACCTGCTATTTGAGACCATTTTTCTTCTATATACTAGGCTGGTAAAAATGAACTCGAAAAACAAATAGAAGTAACCTACCATTCCAAACAAAAACATCATAGAGAGCGCTGCAACTATTGATAATCCAGCACCTGATAGTGACGCCTCAGTCAAATCTCTTGGAATTTTCCTGCAGATGGAAAAAGAAATGCATTTAAGCAACAAGCACTTTCTTTGGCCTGCTTCCCGGCACAGAATTTATAAATTCACAGAAAAAAAAAAGGAGAAAGAAAGCAGTATGCCAACTCAAATGCAATTGCCCTCAGCAATCAGATAAGAGAAAGCTCAATAAATAAATTCTCAATAGCACACTTGAGTGAATCCTTAAGAAACCCTAGTCCGAGTAAAACACATGACCTCCCATAAACATAATCAAAATTACTCAATAGACAAACAACACCTTTCACTTTTTACTTCTAGAAATCGAAAAACAAGACACTCAGAATTTCTTGAAATCCAATAACGAGAAGCTCCACAATTCAGATCCACAGAAAATGGAAGAACTAAGCTCAAAACACGAACAGCAATACGAAAGATATTCGTAACAAACACAAGAAAAATCAAAATGTAAATAACAAGAGATAGTAAAATGAGTGGGATCGGACCTATAAAAGTCGACGGATTTGAGCTTGCTCGTGGAGATCATGGCTGCTTCAGTATGAGAGACACTCAGGGAGAGAGAGAGAGTCGAAAGAGAGATCTGGCAGTGGAAATGAGGCCTCGAGGATCGCTTTGTAGATTTTGGGGTTTCAAGTCACTCACAAATAGAAGATTTTTCCCACTCGATTTAAAGGGAGAGAAAGAGAGTGTGTGTCTTCTCTCTCTTCCCTTGTTTTCCAAATTTACTTCACTTCCATTATATTGGCATAAGTATGGTTTTAGTTGCTTGCGGAGCGGTGTAGCTTTAATGTCTACACTTTCTAGCTCGAGGGAGCCCTTGTGCGGTCATAAGACGATCACACGTGTAGTCTTTGATCATCTCATGGCACTTTATAGCTGACTAGGCAGTTGGCACCCGCGCGATCTTTTCCTGTCCATTCAATTCCTTTTGTTCTTCACTTAGGCTTTGATTTATTATTTCATTCAAGTAAGCTGTTAAACTTAAGAATGTGAATGTGTCGGCTCAAGTCTGGGCCGCCGTGGCCCAGCCCGGCCTATTCACTAGTTAGGGTGGCCTGTGATTTAATGGGTCAAAATAATTCAGCTTGTAGCCTAACCTCAGCCCATGACCTGATAGACTAGACACTTTTAACATATGGTTTACTTATAGTCAGATCAACTCAGGTTAAAATCAAACAGGATTAAAATTAACATAATCATTAAAATTATGTAATGCTTCTTATAACAAACTAATGACTTAAAGTCACCCAAACTGATCATAGGCTCTGACATCATGTTAGTAAATTTAAAATTTAAGGAAGCCCAAGCAAATTGGGAAGTTAAATTAGTTTATTCCGAATTCACAATATTCGAAGTTGTGGGAATATGTAATGTAAATAACTAAACACAACTAATATTTACTTAGCGATCGTTTAGTTCCACTTCTGTTTTTCTGTTGTTATTTTTAATTTTTGTTTCTTGTTTTTAGTTTTTTTTCCTAAAAAAACGAAAACCTGCTTGGTTGATATTTGTAATATAAAAACTAAAAATAAAAACCTGTTTAGTTGAGATTTGTAATAAAAAACTGAAAATAAAAACATGTTTAATTTTATTATCCTATTTTTATTTTTTTAATTATACTCTTATATGTAATAATTATAATATAATTAATCTTCACCCAGATAAGCTCAACTTTTATACTTCCTTTTTGCTTCATCTTCTTTGTCCATTACCATATCTCTGAGGCTCTATTCTCCAAGATTGGCTACAGAAGTTTCGATGAATCTGATCAACTTGGTTTTCCAAACTATTCCAAGCTCTGCATTTTTTCATCCAAAAATGGCTTCCATATTGGCTCTTCAAGGTTGCATATGTCTTTGTGCTTATGATCATTTCTCTTCTATCAACCGCTGCTGTTGTTTATACCATAGCTTGCATATACACTTCTAAGTCTGTGACCTTCAAGAAGGTCATGAGTGTGGTTCCAAAGGTTTGGAAAAGACTCTTGGTCACTTTTCTTTGGAGTTACCTTCTGGTCTTCGTATTCATCATAGTCACACTAGCCATGTTCGTGCTGTGGGGTTTCATATTTGTAGATTGTGTTGGAGCTATTGCAATTGTGATTCTGATAACTCTCTTGATCTTGTACTTAGCTGGTCTCATGTAAATTACAATTGTTTGGAACTTAGGCAGTGTTATTTCGGTCTTTGAAGAGGTTTATGGGATTAAAGCCTTGAAGAAGAACAGGAACTTGTTAAAGGGTAAAACATGATTTGTTGTGGCTGTTTTCATTGTACTTGGAGCATTCTTTGGAAGAACTCAGACCTTTTATGAGATTCTTGTGTTGCATGTACGGCCTATGAGTATGTTGATCAAGTTTTGTGTAGGATTAGCTTGCTTGTTATTGATGGTAATGGTAGTTCTTATTGGTCTTGTGGGCGAAATAGTTCTATATTTGGCCTGCAAATCCTATCATTACAGCTTGAAGGATATAACTGGGGCTATGTTCCTCTCAAGAACGACATCCAAATGCAACAAGCTTAGTAGGTATTCCAATGCTCTTGGATTAGAAAATATCAAGATATACAGAATGTTTTAAAGTGTATGAGTGATTAAGACATATGGTTTTGCATTCTTAATTCTCCGTCACCTCTCAAGTTTTGTTTTGATAAAGTTTGTTACATAAGTTAATCCCAAGTCTTATCTTTGTAATAGTGTTAGGATAGAAAAACAAGCAAGAGTATTAAAATCAAGAGCACATACATATATACATATACAGATATATTAGATATCGCTTTTTTTGCTTTCTATGTGTCAAGTATAATAACTAGTCCTTTTCTGTTCATTCAGCTACAACTACCTTCTTTTTCTCATTGCTCCTACACGTGAGCCATGTCTTCCTCTTTCATTCACAATTCTATCCATTCAGCTACAACTACCTTCTTTTTTCCCCACTTTCACTTGTCCCGTCACCATATTTAGGCATACTCCTTCCATGCACCAAACTTGAACTCCCACTGTCTTCATGTTCCGTGTTTCTCATGAATCTGGGGTTTTAGTCATTACTCGCAAACATGTTAGCAAACATTCCCATGTTGGAGTTACCTATTCCAGTATTGAAAAGAGCTGAGATTTACGCAACTAATAGCAATATTTGTCAAGAAATGGGTTAGAAAACAAAAATAATTAGATACAAAAACAAACCTGAAAATTGCAAACATAAGCAATTGCAAAAGATAGTAGAAGACGCAGGGACTGAGAAGACGATGAAGATGATAGATTTTTCGTTGATTTCTATATGCAAAGACCTTTTAAGACAAGTGACAGAAATAACTTAAGCAACGAAAACAAATAGGCAGTAGGTATAAGTAGAGAAACAACAAAAGAGGCTGAAGACGCAGAAGACTATACAGTTGGCATAGGGAAACTAGTTTTTGTGAAATATAAAAACCTGTTTTAAAAATACACGAACACGTCTTTTTTACATTTTCAAAAAAATGTTGCAGTTTCTTATTTTTAACAACGAAAACAATTTCTACCAAACCAGTTTTCGGGGACTGTTTTATGAAAACAAAAACAAAAAAACCCAAAAATAAAATAGAACCAAACACCTCCTTAGTATTTTTTAAGGATAAAAATAGTAGTTTATTTTTTAACAATAATAATTTAAAATAAAATTTTAAATTAAATATAAATTTATAAATAAAGAATATAAATTTATAAAATATAATTTTTTATTTAGATTGTATGAAAGAGTTGAAAAAAAAATTTCATTGAAAGCTTAAAAGATTTATGAGTTTACCCTTTAAAATCTTAACTTTCATTATAATGCAGTATACTAAAACTCAATGTTAAAAGATTTACAGGTACAGTTGTTGGTGTGCGCAGCTAAAAGAGAAATTTAAATGTTAGTGGTGGGTCTAGCATCATTATAAAGAAAGTGAGTCCCATGTCATGAAATAGACTACGACTTCTAGGTAACTTAAAAACGTTGACTTAATCGGTTTTTAAGAAAACCGGGCGGTCTTTAAAGAAATCGAATGATTTTTTCTCAGAAAGGTTATAATTACAAGCCAGCTTCTATAAAAATCTTAATGATAACTTGATTTGATGGTGGTTCAGTTTGATTTTGCTGAGATTTGACGCCGTTGTTTGGATCCATGAATTTAATTAATTTCAAACAGGAAATATCTGCAAAACAATAAGACACATCGGGGGTTGATCGTCGGCAGGCTCCTCCGATGCTTAAGTTAGTTCTTTTGTCGTAAGTTTTTTTGGCTATGAATAGAGAGTAATGGGGTTTCTAGGTTATACCTGCTGGTTCAGTCTGATTCTGTTGGGGTTGGACGCCGTTGCTTGGATCCATGATCTCGATTAGCTTGAACTAAGAGATACCTGCAAAAACAATCCGATGCTTAAATCAATTTTTTACCGTAGGTTTTTTGGCTAATAACAAAGGTTATCAGGATTAATAGAGTCGTACCTGCATCGTGAGGAGATAATGATCTTATATAGTAAATACCTGACGTGTTTAATTGAACATCTCTGTCCTGTTTGACTCAACCTCATGGGAATGAGCCGATCGGCCCACACACCATCCTAGAGTTGGACCTGGACCTAGTATGACCGACCCGACTATAAGTCTCTTACTCCTCGAGTCTGATCAGGGAGAAGGCTCGATGGAGTACGTAGGGCTCGTGCATGACAGCTCGTGATAGGCCCGACCGATAGGATTTGTGTGGCTCGCCCGCATGTCTGCTCGCGATTGGGAAGATCGATCAGATTGGACGTCTAACTAGGGCGTTGAATTTAATCATTACTTACGGCGCGTGTCCTCTGATAGATTTCAAAATTTAAAAAGGGAGCGTCCTTTTGTGTTGCTTTCAGGATCGTGCGTATCGTTTCAACTGCTACGCCGCTCCGGGTATCTGACAACCCTAATTCACACGGCTCAGATTTTATCACGCGTTCGACTTCAATTAGTGCGTCCGTTCAGTTGATTTTGTGATAACTGCTTAGAATCGACAGATTTCCTTCACTACCATTTCTGCGCACTTGGTTCTACAACTTCTGCTCTCTCTATTTTTCATCTTTTTGCTTGCAATCATCGGAATCTCCTTTTCACTGCTATTCCAAACTTCAAATTTCCATCACCGAACTAGGTACGTCCTCTCTCCTTTCCTCATCATATAAACTTCCTTTTTAGTAACCATGTCGTCAACTAGCTCTAGGAGTGAGGCTAGACTTAGGGACGAAACCACCACCTCTTCCTCTTTCGACCGAGAACTGGCGACCGAAAGTGCGTTATAGATTGTCGGACTGCTGGAGGAAGCGACGGAAGTGATGGAGGCACCGAAGGCAGGGGAAATGAAGCTCTGGACGCGGAGAAAGATGAAATAACGGCGACTGACCGGAGAGATGGGCAAATCATTAAGAAGTCATCGAGCGACCAATCGATGATGACCGAAAGGGAACTTGGTTCTGTCTGATTTTGATGGGGCTGAGCGCTGCTGCTTGGATCCATGAGATTGGTTGACTTTGGCTCAAAGATACCTGCAAAACAATAAAGGCACACCGATGGTTGACTACCGGTAGGCCCCTCCGACGCTTAAGTTAGTCTTTTTCTTGTGAGGGTTTTGGTGGCTAGGAATAAAGAATAATAGGTGGTTCTGCCTGATTCTGAAGAGGCTGCATGTCGTCGTTCGGATCCATAGAGTTTCCTGCTTCTCTCGAAAGCTATGGCTTGAAGGTTCCTGCAAAACAAAGATGACACGTCGGAGGTTGTTTCCCGATAAGCCCTTCCGACGCTCAAGTCAGTCTTTTTGGTGTGGGTAGGATCGCTGTGAACGGAGATGACTAGGGTTAATGATCACGTACCTCTATTATAGCAGAGTTATACCTTATATATGGAGCAGATGCTAGGTTTAAGTCTTTACGTATGCATGAGAGACTTCTACCTGCGAATGGGCCATGGATGCGTGGACTGGGCCTGGGCCTGGCATAGTCGACCCGATCATAAGCTCCCCTACTCCTCGAGTTTGAGCGAAGAGAAGGGTCGAAGGAGTATGTAAGGATCTTGTAGCTCGTCCGTAAGATAGCTCGTAATTGGCTCGATCGGTCGGGCATTAACGGATAGTACACGACTGTTAGTGCTAGGATCAATCGGTTGAGTGTCCCGATCGATTGACATCGGCACTTATTGCAGGACAGCTCGTATTAAGAGAGTTCGGGCGAACATCTATGCTGAGTGCGTGAAGGTACCTTATTTAATCATTATCGACGGCGTGTGCCCTCTGACAGCCTTTCAGAATCTGAAACGTATCGTCTTTGTAACTGTTGTGCAGCTGTCATGTACGTCCTTTCAACTGTTGCGCCGCTCTGGATTTCGAATAACCCTAATTCACCTTGACTCAGATTCTGCCACGTGTCTGAGCTTGGTTCGGATTTTCTCCATGCGTCGCGCTTTGATTGGATCGCTCATTCGACTAATCTTCTGTAAGTGCTCAGGATCGACAGACTCTGGGTTTTCTTCATGTTTGTTTTGTTCTCTTGCTTTCACTCTGCTTTCACCTGCTCTTTCTTGCTTTCAGTTCCCGGAAATTTCTTTCAACCGTCGTTCGATTTTCCAATCTCAAATCACTAAATAGGTACGTCTTTTTCCCTCGTCTTTTCCTCTAAAGTTTTTTTCAAAAGTTTCTTCTTAGTAAGCATGTCGACGGCCAGTTCTAGAAGTATGGTAGGAGGTATTGAAGAAGTCTCGACGAAAGAGCGGAAGGATGGGTTGGTTGTCGAGGAGCCACCGAGAGATGAATCAACGATGACCGTGGCGGAGCTGAAACGGTCGATCATCAGGAATAATATCCCTATGACCTGGGGGCCTAGGTTGGCCTTGAGGAACGATCGAATTCACAACAACTTGAGTGGATATTTTGCTGTTTCTGATAGTTTTTTCTCGGTTGGTGGTATGAGGCTCCCGTATGCCCCGATTATTCACGAGGTGTGCGTCGATTTTCAGTTGATGCCGAGCCAGATTCCTCAGAATGGCTAGAGGTTCCTTAACGGTTTGGCTTTGCTGTGCCACCAGTTCGGCTGCCCTCCTTCGATTGACAACCTCCGCCATTTTTTGAGAATAAATCAGAGCTCGAGTTCTGGGGCTGGAATTTCTCACCTACAGTATAGGGATGCTCGATTTCGCCCGGCTGGAACGCCTTCTAAAATCATTTCTTGGCGGACGAAGTACTTTTTGTGAAGCCCCCAGTATCCTCCTTCGAGTCCCAACCGCGGAGGTATCCTTTGGTCGAGCGGTGGAATGACACGTCGAGCGTGTCTCTTAGTAGAGAGGAGTGGGAGGTGGTCGGTCGCATAAAGGAGCTCGACCGATACAACTTCGCTCGGCTCATCCAGGGCTATCTCGAGAGGGCCTCGGCCGATTCCCTTCTAATCGACCCTCTGCCCCAAATTAGAGGGTTAGGAGAAGAAACATTTCCGTCTGGTTGACCCCTCGTGGTTGAATTACTTGTATTTTTGAGTATTGACTTCTCTTTCTGACTTGTTTTATTACTGTGTATTCATGGTGATGGTAGGAGATTTTGTCGGGTTCACCCATCCCCTCCTAAATCCAAAAAGCAGGCCAAAGGGAAGGAGAAGAAAGAAACAGAGACCGATGAAAGTGCCACTCCGCCAGTGGAGCCGGGCCATTCTACAATGTTGCTGGCCCCTCCGTCCATTGAAGACCGTCCTGTCGTGTCGGCGTCATTGTCGATCGTGCCAGCGAGTGCGGGCCGAGCGGGTTCGGAACAGGAAGAGGAAGAGCTGGAGTCACCTCTTAAGAGAAAGAGGATTGCCCGGCTTGCTGATCTACCGTCCGGCCCGTCGAATCAAGGCGGGAAAGAGAAGGAGAGAAAAAGCAAGGGGAAAGGGCGAGCGACTAACGCCGAATAGTGGGAGTCTGCAATCAGGTTGGCCAAAACTGCATCGATCGGGGAACTCGAGGTGTCCCGTCATATTGCTGAGAGGATTACTCCCCCCGTGAACGAGAAGCTCATGGACAAGCTGAGTAATCAGGAGTTAGGATCCCAACTCATTCGTAGCTGTGTAAGGAGTGTGGTGATGTCCACCGCGATGCAGCAGCGTATGAAGACTCTGGACCGGGAAGTCCATGACCTCCTTGAGCAGGTGAAGACTTTGAAGGACGAGCTTTCAGAGGTCAAGGAGGAGAGAGACCTCTTCTAGGCTCAAAACTCTTCATTGGAGGAGGAGAGAGACCTCTTCTAGGCTCAAAACTCTTCATTGGAGGAGGAGAAGAAATCCTGGGAGGAAGCGATGGGCGTTCTGAGGGCTCAACTGGCTACGGGGGAGGAGGAGAGGAGCCAACTGGTTGTGACAAAGGATGAGCTGGAGAAGGCGGTGGAGACGGAGCGAAAGCTTGGTAAGAAATACCTCGAGGATTGTCATGCAGCGGTGGAGGGCAGAAATAGGACCGAGGATACATTGCAAAAGTTGCGGTGCTCTATCAAGAAGTAGAGGGTCGAGGCGATAAAGCGGTGGAAACAACGATTCTTATATGGGGAGTGCTTAGAGTTCGCCTGCGACTTGACCCTCATGGTCCTGAAGAGGTGTCATGAGGTTCACGTTCCTGACGGGTCGGAGTGTCCTTCTTTCGAGGATTATGCCGAGCTGCTGATTCCTGCTGCTCTCGGTCTTTCTTTGGAGGAAATGAGAGAGAGGGCCGAGGGAGAGCGGATCTTTGTTCCGGATGAGGAGCTGGATCTTAGCTCAGAAGAGGAAGAGGAAGTCCCTCCGCTGCTCTCTCCTCCTCTTCCGGCTGCTGGCCCTTCCTCTGCCGACCCGGCTACTCCTGCTATTGACCCTTCATCTTCCCCGGAAGGATCAGAGTGATTGTTTTCCTTTTAGTAAGGCTCATCTGGTCGGGCTTGTGACCAGAGCTTTAATTCTGAGAAATAGAAGCTTGTTTTTCATTACCTTTTATGTGTTAAGTATTACTCCCTTCGAATAGCAGGTCGCGAATGAGCGCACTCGATGTGCGCCGATCGGGTGAATTAGGTCGAGCGATAATGAGGCCGAACAATCCGAGATTTTGTCTTGGGATCTTGGCCGAGCGTTAGTCAAGGTCGATCGATGGTTCCAAGGATCTTGTCTTGACAACCTGGTCGATCTATGGTTGAGGCCAAGCTATGGTCCCAAGGATTTTGTCTTGATGACCCGGCCGAGCGATGTTGAAGTCGATCGATGATCCCAAGGATCTTGTCTTGGCAACCTGGTCGATCTGTGGTGGAGACAGAACGATGGTCCCAAGGATCTTGTCTTGGCGACCTGGCCGAGCGATGGTCCTAAGGATCTTGTCTTGGCGACCTGGCCGAGCGATAGTCGAGGTCGAGCGATGGTCCCAAGGATCTTGTCTTGACGACCTGGCCGAGCGATAGTCGAGGCCGAGCGGTGGTCCCAAAAATCTTGTCTTGCGACCTGGCCGGGCGATAGTCGAGGCCAAGCGATGGTCCCAAGGATCTTGTCTTGGCGACCTAGCCGAGCGATACTCGAAGTCGAGCAGTGGTCCCAAGGATTTTGTCTTGGTGACCTGATCGGGCGATAGTCTAGGCTGAGCGATGGTCCCAAGGATCTTGTCTTGGTGACCTAGCCGAGCGATAATCGAGGCAGAGCGATGGTACCAAGGATCTTGTCTTGGCGACCTGGCCGAGCGATATTCGAGGCCGAGCGGTGGTCCCAAGGATCTTGTCTTGGCGACCTGGTCGAGCGACAGTCGAGGCCGAGCGGCGTTGATAGATCTCCTTTGAACAATTTGTTAAACCGTTTGTCGAGAAAGTTGAAATCCCTTTATTGAATATGACAAAGGAGTGGGCAGTTAAAAAATTTGACTGGCAGGGCCAGGAAAAAGGTACCCACGGGTTTACAATAAACAATAACGAACAAAGAAATAACTAAAATCAAACTTATCTATTGGT
>JANIHY010146450.1:0-10271 GCA_027479065.1 Erythroxylum brevipes
ACATGTTTTGTAGCTAAATACTTTTTTATGTTTAGATAAGAAAACCTAGAAGTTATTTTTCTATGGATTAATTTGATTTAATTTATAATATGAGATATATTTTTTATGAATTAACTCTTATTGTTCTTAACTTTGATTTATTTATATTAAAGTAAAAATCTAATTTAAATTCACTTATAGATGACTTAAGAGAGTTTTCTTGTGAGTGCATCATGGCTTAGTAAGATATGGTTAAACAATGTGCTCAAAAGAGACCTATGTGATCTCCTAGTGTTAGGGTGAAACCTTTCATGAGATTTCTTAAATCTTAATGCATTTAAATTTATGTTAAAAATGATAGAGATATGGGTTAATTAATTGGAAAATAAATTGTTGTAGCATAAAAGAGTATAGTTTCAGTATTTGGGAGATCTTACCAGTCTAGAAAATATATCTAGTCTAGGTTAATAAAATTGTGAAGTCGAAGGTACTACTAGGGGAAGTAACAATCTAAACAATATTATTTAAATTGAGTTATCTTGTAGTAAATTGCCTTATTGTTGATTTCATTAATTATTGTCTAGGTTTTAGTTTTATTTTATAGTTAATTATCCAAAACGTATAAAATAATATTTTCATGAATTTTTATTAGGTTAAGTAATAGTGTTAGGTTTTAATAATCCATATTATTTCTTCATGGGATTTAACCCCTACTTACCATTATATTTCTTACTAGCTATAACTGTACTTGCCTAGTTTGTGTGTTGGGACCCGATCCGGAAATCGGATCCCAACCGAAAAATGAAACGAAGCGAAAGGTGAAACGAACTAAACGAATAATCGAATCGGAATCAAACAAACGGTGCAAACAAATGAAAGCGAATCGCATACGAATTTTCGACATCCGAAACATACACTTTAGAAAAGCGTCGCGTTGGAAACCCTAAGACATTCCAAATCCGAAATTTTTTTTTTAACCATCTTGTTTCAAACTCATGCAAATCCATACAATTTCCCAAAAACTCATCCTTTAATCAATTTTTATTTTATTCTATTGCCATATAACCAATTTTCTTATCAAAAATTGGGCAGCATAACGGCTGCTTTTCATAAAACCCAAAACCTGCAAGCATTTAAAACACACTTCTAAAATTTCCAAACAATCACACAACTATCAAAATCTATCAGACCCTCCTTCCGGGACCTCGGCATAAACAAACGCACTCATATATCTATAACATTTCAATAAGCCTCAATCTTTAATCAAAATCATCCATACACAATCCAATCCATAACTTAATCCAATACATATGTCCATAATTCATAATACATTCTCAAACTGAATATACAACAATTCTAAGTTTATTAGCAATCACTTAGCTAAACAAATATACCATATGAACACATACAAATGGAAACCTTCATTTTCTTTCACTCGATCTTCTTCTCATCACCTGTGGATGGGAATGAAGGGGGTAAGCTTATTACTCGTGGATAATATATTTATAAATTGAAAATAAGTGAAAACATATTTGCAAAACCTTTGCCATTTATTTCAAAAGTTTCACGTTAGAAAGATTTGGCAAATCCATTATTTCTCAAATCCATTATTTCTCAAACGTTATAAAGATTTTGCGAATATTAGTTGCTACATTCCTAAAATAGACACGTTCTGGTTTAGGATAGGTGGCTATGCATATAAGCTTGATTATACTGTCATTTGTGCGCTCTTTGACTTGTCTAACTCTAAAATTTTAGATGACCATGATGAATTTTATATGGATGATTATTGGAAAAGCCTTATGGGTGAAAACACTTTTAATTCTAGGAATGCACCTATCACTTTTATTCATAGCACTGAGCACTAACTTCTTCACAAATTTATGTGCTTAATTATTTTTAACAAAACTGAAAGCAATAAGTGTTCGACTAAGGATCGTTTCTTTCTTTGGTGCATGGATCATAAAATTAAAGTGAATATCTCGTATCACATTTTTTGGTCTATTTGAGTTACATTAATTAAAAAAACTCATGTTTTGATATGCCTTATATTGTTACTACTTTGGCATTGTATTACAATCTTGATGTGAATAGTATGCACACAGCTAACCCTGATATGTTTGATGTACCATATTTGAGGCGCTTTGAAATTTTGGAGCTCCATTCTATGAAGCTCCGACATCCTTAGACGTGTAATGTTGTTAAGAACAGCAAGAGCAAGGATTCAACCACTTCTCAACCATCCATCTCTTAGGCACCCTCGAAGCCCTAAAAAGAAGCAGCTGAAGAGAAACCAACCATAGCAGCAGGTGTTGATAAGTTTCAGCAAATCCTTAACCAAACGGCCGCAAATCATTAACAAATGACATTGTAAATTAATGAGATCAGCAACTAGATGCGACAAGGGCATAAGGAGCAGCGGTACATCAATAAGGAATTCCTCAAGTTCATCCAGATGAAGAACATTGAAGTCCCTTCTCCTACACCTTCGCTACCACAATCTCCATAAGCCTTCTTACCCTTTACTTTTTACATTGTTTTATTTACTTTGTTAGTTGTTTACTTGTTTGTTTATTTGATGTCGTGTTTTATGTTTTGGTTTCTTTTTGTGGTTGCCTTGTCACATTGAGGACAATGTGTTGTTCAAGTATGGGAAGGTGACATTTGCTTTGTCAATTTCATCGTTTTAGTTTGTTTTAGTTACTGTTTGCATTTTGTTAATTAGGATGCATGTTTTAGGTATATTAGATTGTTGTTTTGTGATAAGCAATGGAACCACACTTGCATCATTTTGATTTATTTTTTCATGAGATTCTGTCATGTTATTTGGAAAGAGATTGAATGCATGCTTGAACTCATATTATGCTACTTGAGTAGAGAGTGAACCATGTTGAGTGATAAAAAGTAGTTGGCTGCATATGCTTATTTAAAATTTGACACTTGAGAAATGACATAGTATAGAGATGCATAATGAATTTTCGTTTGAGCCAATGTGAGGATTAAGCCTATATGACTCCATCTATAGTCATTTTATTCCTTTGAATGTGAGATGTTTCCTTAGGTTACTACCTTCAGAACTTGCTTTGAATTGATTTGAGTCTACTGGATGCATGCTTAATAGAGATGATTAAGGTCCTTTTTATGTTAACCTTTAGCTTAATGACCTACCTTTTATTATCCCTTGCTTCCCCCGTTGAGCCTTAACTCTTTGGTTTCTTAAAAATACCCCATCTTTTAAAACCTGAATCCCCATTAGCCTACCCATTCACAAGCTTAATAGAGTATTAAATGATGCATTAGTTTGGGATTTTCGCTACAATTTTTTCTTTCTGAGATGAGTTAAATGACACTTCTACTCTTGGATCACATTGCATTTAGTTGTTATTTTGTTCATTGTTTCTTCATTTAAAAAAGAGAAAAAGGAAAGAAAAGAAAAGAAAAAGGAAGAACATTTTAGGAACATCAATAAGTCTGGAGTAGCAATTTATTTTCATTTGTGTATCTCGTAAATATGTTTTGTTATCCTTTTATTCACTTATTACTTTATGAATACTTGTGTTAAACCCTTTACCCTTTTTAACCCACCTTAACCCTTACCACATTACAATCCAAAACAAGTCTTTTTGATATATTTATGTATGTAATCATTGTAGAGGACAATTGGTGTATTAGTAAGCCTATGGTAGTATAGTTTCCTATAGGGAGTTAAAGCGAAACGCTAACCATCGAACACTTGAGAGAAATGAGTGAAATTATGAGGAAGATTCATTTTACATTTATACTTATCTTTGAGTGATGGTGCCATAAGTTAAGTTTACTTATGTACACTAATGAAAAGTAGTCATGATATGTGTAATAGCTTGACATTTGAGTTGGCCAAACTTTAAGGGATTGCATGCTTTGATCTTTGTGAAAATGAAGTGATGAAATTGATTAGTTATGTTTAATTATGTTTAAGGACAAGCAAAGATTTAAGTGTGGGAAAGTTGATAGTTGTGCATTAGTGTGTGTTTTTCTAAGTATTTGGCATGGGTTTCTTGCATAATAGGTTATTATTATAGTGTTTTAGGACTTATTTTGTGTTTTTATGTTTACTTTGATCTTTATGGTTGTTCTTTTATGTTTGACGTTGGTTTAGGGTAAGGATTGATCATTATGGTGTAGGAATTAAGGGTGGCCACGTTTATGATTGAGCTAGGGACCAATAGAAGAGAAGAAAAAAGGGGAGCAAATAGGGATAATAACAAGTCCTAATTTTTAATTTTGATTTTCTCTAAGTTTTAGTTTATGATTTTAACTTTGTTGCGTTGTTTCCTTTTACCTTTAGTTTGTCTTTGTTTTACTTCTCTATTTAAATTTGTTTGAATCAGTTTCTTAAACAAAGAGCAACCTGAATTAAGTCGTTCATAAACACAATCTTTGTGAGATCGATATCTTCTTTTTACTACAAGTTACGACTTGTATACTTGTGGTTTTGTGCGCAAAATTAGTAGTTTGTTTTACAATCAACACTTATTTTATTTCCTTCTATAAGTTTTCATTATATTTTCTTATTTTATTTTACTTTGTTTTTGTTAGCTTTCATTTTAGGAGTTTTTATAGTGTATAACGAGAATATATAAATTTGTTTTCCTAAAAGAATAGACCAATTAAGAGTTTAGAGATACACTAGAAGTACAATATAAAAATATGGATAAAAAATGATGGAATATATTAAACCATCTCTGGACACAATTAAGCATTGCAAAACTAAAGATTAATACTAACTATTTCAATATTAAGCCCAATGTAATTCAAATGCTACAACAACATGTTATCATCAACACCCAGTTAAAGTCCTACTGAAGTGCGGGTCTAGGGAAGTCCGATAGTACGTAACCTTACCCCTATCGAGTAGAGAGGTTGTTTCTTATCTACAACAGAATGTATAATTTAATAAATTATTAGACGAGGATCCCAATACACATATATTCAACTTCTTAGAGATTTATGGCATTTTTTAGATTAATAAGGCCATTGAAGATGCCTCTTCACCCTGAGGGATCAAGTGAAATAATGGTTAAAAGTATTATTAACTACATCAATTACATTACCACTTAAGAGAGTCCTGCGTAGAAATTAATTTTTAAATACTTTCTTCCATTTAAGACAGTAAATTTAAGGAATGATATCTCTTCCTTCGAACAATTTGATGATGACACTTTATATGAAATATGAGAGAGATACAAAGTTTTGGTAAGGAAGTACATATATCATAGATTTCCAATATGGATGCAAGTCCAGACCTTCTATAATGGGGTCAATTCCATAAGGTAGATAATAGACACTTTAGCAAGTGAAACATTGAACAAAAAGAGTCTAGAGACTGCCTTAGACTTAATAGATGCTTTGAAAATGAATAGTTACTAGTGATATTCAAGAAAGGAGAGAGTGAATAGATCAATAGGACTTTATAATGTAGATGTCATGTCTATATTGACAACTCAAATCAAAGTGATAGTGAGAGTATTAGACAACCTGAACTCACCATTAAGAACATCTTAAATTATAAGCAATAAATTCCATGGAGGTTGATACCATGATATAACGTGTTAAGCAAGAAATCATATGGCTAAATAGTTGATTTCATATGAAGTTTTACAAAACAAAATAAACCAATACATTAAGACTTTTAACTCAAGGTGAAGAAATAATTCAAATTTCTTATAGAGCAATTAGTAAGCTTAAAGACAACCCTTGCTAGGTTTTCAATAACTTATGGTAAAAGAGAAACAATCATATTTGGAAGATAAAATTATAGATTTCATGTAAGTAAATATTTCTTGATTCTAGAATCGTGAAGTTTTATTAAGGAATATCAAATTTCAAATAAGTCAACTAACAAAAGTGATAATAGATAGACTATACAATGCCTTAACTAGTGAAACAGTACCCAACCGTAGGTAGAGTGTAAAGGAGGTTACCGTAAGGGGTGATGAGTTGCCCAACTCAAAGAAGGGAGATAAGAATATCGTAAGGATACCATTAAGTGACTATCAATCAAAAATTCCTAGCACTATCAGATTAGTACAGGTAATCAAGAAGGAAAAGATCACTACTTAAGAAGAATATGGAAAAATCAAGAAGGAAGAGACTGGTAATTCGAAGAATTTAAAAAAAGACCCAAAAGCAAAAAACCCAAAAGAGGAGGATCTTAAGAAGGAATTTTTCCAAAACAAGATTGATTAAAAGCAACATCAAAGTCCTTCAAGATACCTTAGTGCCATAGGTAAGCAATCTAGGGAATTTTAACATTTTTTCATAATTAGTGGTGTTTATATTAATAAGACAATAGCAGGTTTAAGAGTAAGTATCAATATAATATATTATGTCATGCTTAAAAGATTAAGACTAGGTGAGTCGAAATCCACTATGAGGATAATGTATCTTACTAGTAACTCAACAAAAAGTTTTTGAGGTGTTAGGGAAAATATAATGATAAAATTGAAAGGGTTCAAATTTTCAATAGATTTGTATATCCATAACATTTAAGAGGATGAGGAAAAGTCCCAAATCCTAAGTATACTTTTTTTTTACTACAATAGGTGCAATAATCAATATTTGGAAAAGTAAACTCATACTTAAGGCTAAAAATGAAGAACACTTTTAAAAATTATGAAATGTCATTTATGCTTATTAATTCAAGATAAGCTAATTGTTTAAATATTTTATAAGAAATCAAAGTGACAAGAAAAGAGAAATAAAGGTAAGATAAAAGAATAAGCTCATGATGAGGGAACGAGGACCTTTCATAATGACCATAAAGAAGTGAGCAACCATATTTTTTTGAAAATTAAATAAGCTTAACAAAGGAGTTCGGTTAAAAGACTCTTAGAGAAGTGCTTACTGTTAAGCAACCTAACCATAAGTTTAAGACTTTTCAATTTTTTGGATGTTTATTTTTGACATTATAAACAATTACTTTGGATATTTTTTACATTTGATGTAGATTTGTTTATATTAGATTACTTGATAGGTTTATATCGTGCTATAATTATTAGTATTTTTATTTATGTTTTTATAGTTATGGATGCAAAAGGCATATATAAGCTTAAGATTTAAAGAGTTTTAAAGATGAAACATCAAAGGAACATACCAATGAAAAGTTTAATAATCATATATGTATTGAATTAAATTGTTGAACGCACCCTGGGAGATGCCCTCGTCCTAGACCATATCTATATATCAAGAAATGTAAGAGGATCCACGATTTGGGGACATGCTTGTATCCTATATCATATCTTAATGAGCTAGTAATAGTAGGATCTATAGTTTGGGTTGTATCCATATCCTAGACCTTGTTGTAAGAAAAAAATTTCTAAAGAAACCATGTTCTGCACCATACTTATATCACATACTCTATCCTAAAATATTTCTTACCTAAATTACTCCATGGTGTGTACCACGATCATGTCATAAAAATTTTAAGACACAAGGGTTATCTCAAACCTTTACTTTTATCCTCTCTCCAATTTATCTCAATTTCTTCACATAGTAACTATCCAAATCAGTTTTTATGGCAAAACCTATGCAGTTTTTGACATTTACCCTAAAAAAACTGGCATATTGACCTTAGGTTGAGTTAGACAAAGCTAACCAACCCAGGCCTAATTTCCATGTCTAGTTATGTTCTTAAAGTCTTCTCCATTTGCCATTTGATTATTGGGTTTTAAACTTCCAATTTTGAAATAGGCATTTCTTTCTAGTTCTTATTGTTATTGAAGATGTGGACGCGTTTTTTTTTTAATTCTTGCTCCATTTGTTTTGATTTGATTTTAAGCCTAATTCATTTATACTTTTGTAGTCAGATTTTCTATATTATGATTCTTCTGGTGCATTGTTTTGAGTAGATATGGTTTCTTTTTGGTGTATTATTTTTGGTAGATTCTTCATAAGGAATAGGTTTAGGTTAGGTTAGCCCAGTTAAGAATTGGATAGTTTGGACTTCTGGTTAAGTTTATGCTCAACCTACATAAGCTAGGCCTAATCAAAATTCAAACCAAATTTTGGTTATTTGTAAGAAGGTCTAAAGCTTAATCCAACCTAGCCCATATTTAACCCTAAACAAAAGAAGAAAATGAAGTGAAAAGATATATAGCTTTACTCTTCTTACAAAACCTTTTGTGAATTAATTATTTCCAATTTTTGGCTTTGCTAATAAAATTTTGTTATTTGCTCTTTCAAATAAGAGCTTTGTATTAGATATGATTTTTTTTAAAAAAAAACTCAATTTAATCCTTCTATTTTTTTGGTAAATCAGTTCTAAGATTAATATAAGAAAAATATATGTACATTGCTAGAGAGAGTTTCGAAGCTCATCTCATTCCTATCAAAAGAGAAAGTACCTATACTAATAAGAGTTCCTCGAGAAATGCTTCACAGATGGCAAATACATCAATAACCCGAATTGATAATAAGCTTCATTGAGAAACTAATAGCCTAAGAAACTTACATCAATTGGAATAATCAAAAATGACATTTGGCAGCAATATTCAATCATGCAGTTCTTCAATGGAGGTCTCTAATAGCTTTAGAAAACCACAGCAGAATTCACACTTTCTCTAAACCCTCCATTAATGTTTGCTACATTTCCTGGATTCTACCTACCCTTGGTGTTGAAGTCTGGCCATGTCTACTTTGTTGTATGCTATGGTTGTTGGAATGGTGCAGCCCCTTATGGATCATCCCTGGCCATTGAGTTGCTCTTGCATTCTTCTGGTTTACCTTTAGCTTGTTGCTAGTGCCGATGCCCTTCCAAATGTATACATGTCGAGGTTGACTAACAACTCTTTAAGGAATATGGAGAGTAATGTTCTGATGTGCTTTTCATCTCTAATTTTGGTTGGTAAGTTTCGGGGTGAGCATCTTCTGCCATCATTCTCCAAAAATTTCATTTGTTTACCTGAAACAGAAACTTCATAAAGGTTGTTAGTGATTAAATGAAAAACTCTCCTTCCTTACCTTCCCTCGATGTTTGCTCTGAGTTACTCCTGGACTAGGGTGATCACTCTAGCTTTCAAGCCATCCACCTCCAAAGCTTCATCTTGAAAAGTCTTGGCATTTCTTTCTTTTCAAAGACAGTATACTACAGATGAAAGGATGAGTGGGAGGACATTGGGAGTTCTGAGATTTTGTGGAAGGTTCAACCAAGAGGGGATGGTGTGGAGATTGAGCTATTGTGGAAGGTTAAGATGGAAGTACTTTTGATTGTACATTTGATTAATCCTTCTACTTTCACTTTAATTGTACATTTGATCTCTTTTTTTTTACCAAATAGACTTCGAACTTTTCTTAAGCTATCTTTTAAACCTTAAATTTATCCTACAATATTGTGTGATCTACACACTTTAAATTTATAATTAGTAATGATCATATATTGATTTACATAAGAGATTTACCTCTTTATCCTTAATATCATACGAAAAGAGTCCTTTAACTTTGACAAAAGAAACAGTACAAATTTACTCCTAAAACTAATATTTATTATTTTATTATTTTTAACTATACTTTATCCACTAATATAATTATTTCATAATTAAACTAAGTTGAAGTAAAATTTTGTATATCAAGCATTTAAAATGTTGATGATGATGTTATATTTTTATAAATTCAAAATTACTATGTTGATGTTATATATTTTGTATTTTACATGCATATTAAGCATAAATAAAATGAATAATTTGAATAATACTTGACCACAAATTGTATCTAAGAGTGAAAAATGGAACACATATTTTGTTATATATAAATTAACCTTACTTTATATGTATGTATGTATGTATATGAAAATTTTATTTATGCTAGACAATAAATTGAAAAAATTATAATTGAATAAAGAAATTACTATTTTCTAATTTATTAATCAAATATAAGAATGTTATTGAATACGTACATGTTATGTCCAATACCTAATTCATTATATTGATTGAATATTTGAATTGCATTAAATTGATAATATTTGGATGTATTTATAAAAGCTTAAATGAATTATAATATTCGTATACATATTATGAAAAATACAAACAAAGATTGGAGAGTGAATAGTTTAATTTCTGAAAAGTGATAAATAATCAACTTTTTATCAAGTATTTTTTAATACTTCATAATTTTGATTTAATTAATTAAATTAATAATTAAATCTAATAATATTAGTAAGCATTTATATTTTATATTCAATGTTTGTTTGATTATATTGGATTGTATATTTGAATTGTATTAAATAAATAATATTATATTGAATATATAAAAATTAA
>JANIHY010146537.1:0-10264 GCA_027479065.1 Erythroxylum brevipes
GGCTTGGTAAGGTTTGGAGGAGGAAGGATTTACTTTGATGAAAGAAAGAAGAAAAAATGATGGAGAAGTGAAAATGGCGGAGGTTTCGGATGAGTAATGAACATAATCCTCCAAACCTTTTTTTTATTCATTTACATAAGGTAATCACTGAGAATGATGGATAGGAATGCATTAAATGGGAGTGGCTAGGTGGCCAAATGAGAATAAGTAGAAAAGTCAACAAAATCAACAACCAATCACAATTTTTGACAAAATTAAAACCAAAACCAAGCAATTTCACCCCCATTTTCGGTTCCAACCCATTTAAAGGGTCCACTTTTGGGTCCCACCAAATATGCAATGGTTTAAGATCAAATAACAGTAGAAAAATTAACCGGTTCGCCACTCGGCGATTTTTGTCTGGTCTGGGAATTTTCTCCGAAAAATTTCAGAAAAATTCCTATAATGCCCATAAAATAGAAAACACATAAAAACTCAGTCTAATAAAATTTTCAAATACAATTACTACATTAATCACAGTAAAATCTCGTTTAGGCCCAATTACCGGGAATTATCATGAATGCATATACAGTAATTTCATGTGCACCATTGGTACTGAGTACCAATCCTATTATGCATGAGCAGTCCTAAGTCATTCAGATCCATCTTATCCTATGCCAAACTTACTATTTTACCCTTCTAGTAGGGGGTGGGATGTTACAAAACAAGATCAGTTTTTGATGAAACTAAGACCAAAATTTGAGATTGCCCAGGTTGGATTACTGAATAGAAATCCAGTTCCTTCTTTAGATGTCTATCTTCGCGAATTGCTGCGTAAAGAACAAAGAATGGCTACACAATCTGTAATAGATGGGTTCAAGGAGACATTTGAGGTTGTCAATGTTGCTTATCCTGCTCAAAGGAAGAATCGAGCAAAAAGATCTATACAGTGCTACAGTTGCAAGGAGTATGGGCATATTGCCCATAACTATGGCAAGAAATTTTGTAGTTACTGTAAGCAGAATGGATACATTATCAAAAAAATGTCCTACACATTTAAAAAATTGAAGAGCACAAGCTTTTCAAGCTGTTGTTTCAAATTCTCAAATTACTGGTTCTACATCTAAAACCATCAACACTAACCAACCAACTGTTACTCTAGGGATGGTACAACAGATAGTTTTCATTGCACTCTCTGTCCTTGGACTTCAAGGTCAAGGTAATACTTTCCCTTCTCCTTGGATTGTTTATTCAGGAGCATCCAATCATATGACTGGCTCATCTATTTTTTTATGTAATCTTTGGGAGTATAGTGGAACATAAAATATTCAGATTGCTAATGGAAGTAATCTTATAATTACAACCATCGGTGATATTGGATCTTCTTTTCATCATATATTTGTTTCTCCTGTGTTGTCTACTAATTTAATTTCTAATGTTCAAATGGTAGATAATAATTGTGATGTGCATTTCTCTTGTAAAGGTTGCCTTGTGCAGGATCAAGTGTTGGGGAAGGTGATTACGAAGAGGCCTAAAGTGGGAAGATTATCTTTGTTGCAATTTACTATTCCTAAAGCTTTTTCTTTAGCTTCTGTTATTATTGACAACAAGGCGACCATTTGACATAAACAATTGGGTCATCCAAATAATGTGATTTTGTCTAATTTAATGAAGCGAGGTTTTCTTTGTAACAACGATAAGGTTCTACTTATAGCTTGTCTCTTGATTGCTCTACTTGTACACTAGGCAAAAATAAAACCTTACCTTTTCCTACTTTTGGTAGTTATGCTAATACAAGTTTTGAGATTATACACTCAAATGTTTAGGGTATTGCTCCTGTTAATTCACATGCATAATACACTCGAATGTTTGGGGTATTGCTCGTAATCTAATTCTTGCTAGGATTGCTCTTAGGAGATCTTCCCGCATCCATCGTCCTCCTGATCAATATGGTTTCTCTAGTATTTTAAATGATACTATGGTTCCCACCTCTCATTCTCAAGCAACTAAACATGCATGCTGGGTAAAAACTATGCAAGAAGAACTTCAGACTCTTGAGGAGAATCATACTTGGAATATTATTCCCTATCCTACTGGTATTAAACCCATTGGTTGTAAATGAGTATATTCCATTAAGTTGTGGTCTAATGGTTCATGTTGGCCCCCAACTTTTTTCTTTAGTTAAGCATGATTTAATTAAATTATAAGGTTTTGATAGATTAATTTTTGGAGTTAATTGTTATGTCAAAGTTAGTAGGATTTATTTCATTGGTTAATTGAATTAAAAGTGATAAGAATGCATAAAGGGCATTTTTGGTACATCACTTAAGCATTTAAGATCATAAAGCATGAAAGGAAGGATAAAGTGGACTTCTAGCACTCATTAAGAGTAGAATAGGAAGAGGAAAATGTTGTCTTGCTTTTGAGAGGAAGAAATAGTGAATTGAAGGGAGAGAAGAAGAGAATAATGAAAACAAAGAGAGAAAGAAGAGAAGTTTCGATTCTTGAGAGGAAAGAAGGAAGAGCAAGTAAGGTTTCATCATTTCTTAGTTTAAAAGAGAGAATTTGAGGTTGTTTAAGAAGAAAAAAAAAAGAGGAAGAGAAGAGCTCTATTTTGAGCCAAACATTTCTTCATTTGATGAAGATTCAAAGTAAGCTCATTTTTCAATCGTTTGGATTTTTAGAAGGGTTTTAGTTTATGAAGCTTAAGAAATGCATGAGTTTAAGTATTCTAGAATCAATTTTAGTGAATGTATTTTCTTTTGTTTTCAATTTGAATTCCTATTGAATGAAAATTTTGCCAATGTTGAAGGAAATCAAGAAGGTAAGAGCAGTATGAGGAGAGGCATTCTTAAGCAGATTTTAAGCAAAGAATTTAAGGTGGGTTATATGTTTATAATTAAGTTAATAAGCCATTAATGTCTTTTTCAAATAAATGGAAATAAATGATTTCAACTACTTTATAAATGTGCATTTATTGATCATTAAATGCTTTGAGGAAGTGTTATATGTTTATGGTGGAATTTATGAGCCATGAACAATTTTCAAATCAAGAAAGTTAAGTGTTTTCAATTGTTTTATAAATGTTGCATTTATTGCTTCTTTGAATGACTGAGAAAGTGCTACATTCTTAGTGTATAAATTGTGTTGATGCTTTATGGAAAGAATATAAAAATGATTTTTGAAAAGATATTATATTTATGAAATCATGTTTAAAAAATGTGCCATTTTGGGCAACATGTTTACAAGATTTGAAATGCATGATTATGTGGTTTTGTGGTAGTACATTCTGTTTTGCCAAGTGCACTTTGACTTTACTAAAGGCTTCTTTCGTCTACCCGCTAGTGACCTGGAGCTCCTTTATGGACTCCCTCATGTTTACGATTATACAAAACCATTATGTAGGATTGCGATAGTATGTTCTATTTACGATTACACAAGACCATTATGTGGGATTACGTTAATACGTTCTGTTTATGAACCTACCTAAACCATTCTGAATTGCTTATGTGTTTGTGATTGGATAACAATTTGATGCATATGTGACTTATGTGATTATGATATATGTTGACAAGTTGAGAATTTAGGAAATATGTGTTTTATGGATTTGATGCAAAATTATTATGACCTTGAGCATTTTCAATGGTTTTCCTTGTTCTCCATTATAAATTTGTTACTCAAGAGCTTTTAAGCTCACCCCCATTTCTTCCCATCTCCAGGTGATGAGCAAGAGATCGAGTGAAAGAGAGTCAAGGCATCACTCCAATTATGCATTTTTTTTATTTTAAGCTAGATTTAGTAAACACAAGGCTTTAGTTGCATTTCAAGTATTATTTGTTCAAGTATCTTTTGTATTTTAGGATTTTGCAAAATGATGTATTGTGGCTCAAAATGCCTATTAAAGCTTTGTAAACTCTTATCTTTTGATGTTAATGAAATATGATTGCATTTTGTTCATGAATTTCCAAATTTTAGCATTTCATAGGAAGTTCTTAGGTAAATGTTTGGTTTTATTTTTGGGTTAAATGGCTGATGGTTGTAGGAGTGGTTTATTCAAAATGTAGTGTTGATTGTTGGGAACCGGGCTGTGAATCTGAAGGTTTTGCCACGACAAAACCAAAACTTGGCCTCAACAGACCTTTCCTGAAGGGAGTTATTATATTGATTTTGTATATTTCACCGCGGCGAACGAGAGGAGCTTCTGCATGATTTGTTAGCTTCGTCGTGGCATAAATGTCCTAAAGGGTACACAGCGAAAGCATGATTGTGCTTTCTTCTGATAAAGATGGCGAGTCACTATCGTGCTTCACCATGATCGCGACTTCGTCGATAAACTGCATGATCGTGACTTTTAAGTTTTTGAAAAACTTCACTGCAACGAAGAAAAATGCTCCTCATGACCTATTTTTCTCAAAGGGTGTTCGGGTTCGATCTGGGAACTTCGTCGCGGTGAAGCCAAGAGGTTGCCACATCGTACTTTTCCCGAAGGGTAACTTCGCTTGACCTAGAGACTTCACCGTAGCAAAGCCAAGTCTTGGTTGCGGCAAACTTTTCCCAAAGGATACTTAGTATTTTCCTTCAATGTTCACCGCGACGAACTTTTGCTTTGCTGCGGTAAACCTGTCATGTTGCTTGCAAAATTTCTTTTAGTTTCTTGAATGTCTTCTGCCTTCCTCTTGCATGGCTCTCACCCGATCGTCCCAAATTGTCACCTTGGGACTAGTAACGAGACCCGGGCTTAACAACCTATGGTATTAAAGCATGTTAGATTTCAAAAACGGGGCCCAACAGTTCACTTGATAGATATAAAGCAAGGTTAGTGGCACTCGGTAACTGACAAGTGTATGGGGTAGACTAATTAGGAAACATTTGCACCCATAGCAAAGATGACAACTGTGGGTTGGCCATTGCGACAAATGGATGTTAGAAATGCCTTTTGCATGGGGATCTTAAGGAAGAGATTTGTATGACTCCACCACTAGGGTTATTTTCTAAACCATTTACTAATGTTTGCAAGTTAAAATGATCTCTCTATGGTTTGAAACAAGCCCCACCTGTTTGGTGTGATAAGTTCTACTTGACACTTCTTGGCTTCTTCTTTGTCCAGAGTCAGTATGATTCCTCTCTATTCCTTTGCAAGACTACTAAAGGAATCATCTTGCTCTTGGTATATGTTGATGATATCGTTATTACAGGGACTGACACTAATTTGATTTTCCAACTTACCGAACGCCTTTAGCATTCTTTTCATATGAAGGACTTAGGTCCTCTACAATAATTTTTAGGCCTTGAGGCGCATTCTACTTCTACTAGTATGTATCTACTTCAGCATAAATATACCCAAGAGTTAATTACTTTAGTTGGTCTTGAAGAAGGTCGTTCAGTTGACACTCCATTGGAAGTAAATGTCAAATATCGTCATGATGAGGGTGATTTTCTTTTTGATCCCTCTTTATATAGACAATTGGTAAGGAGCCTGAACTATCTAACTATCTCTCGACTGGACATTTCCTTTGCTATTCAACAAGTTAGTCAATTTATGCAAGCTCCTCCATATCTCCATTTGTCTATTGTTCGTCAAATTGTTTGCTATTTGCAAGGCACTTCTACTCGAGGTCTTTTCTTTCTTGTGGATTCTCCTAATCATTTGGTTGGATATAGTGATGCTGATTTAATTTGCTAGTTGTTCAACATTCGATGTTCAACTACTGGATGGTGCATGTTTCTTGGAAAGTAAGAAGTAAGATCGGTGTCTAAGTCCTCAACTGAGTCTGAATATCGTGCTACGTCCTCGGCCCGTTTTGAAATTATTTGGCTTTGTGGATTAATGGGTCAGCCTGGATTTCCTTATATTGAGCCTACTCCACTGCATGCGGATAATACTAGTGCCATTCAGATTACTGCTAACCCAGTATTTCATAAGCGCACTAAACACATTGAAGTGGACTGTCATTATATTCGTGACGCATATGATGCTCATGTTATCTCTCTTCCACATATCACCACTACTCTCCATATAGCTGATGTGTTTACTAAGGCTCTCTCTAAGCCATGACATCATTTTCTTGTTGACAAATTGATGTTTCTTGATCTTCCCACATCAACTCGAGGGGGGATATCCAGAAATTATGGGTTAGAATTAAGTGATTTATTTACCATAATTAGTGTATTAGCAGTATACATATATTCTTACCTATATTAGAATAATGGTAAAAATAGATTGTACAGCAACTCCTAATTAATGGAAAGAATCCTCATGAAGAGGTCATTCAGCCAATTACACAAATTTGATAACGATGTTGAATTACTGCTGAAAGTTTAAGTCACATATGCTTCATAGAAAAAGAAGAACAGATGATAGACGGGTCTTGGAATTTGGATAGAGAAACTAGTTAGAGATTAGTCCAACAGGATAATTAGCCAATTAATTAATCGTTTGGAATTGAAAAACCTATTAGCAAATCCTATGAAAACTATCCATTCGTATACAATAATAATCATCCTTTTTTGCGATTGATTAAATAGTGGATTGCGGGATTACAAAAGATTTGCTAGGAATTATTAAGGGTTTAAGAGAATCTGATTGTTGCTGTTGAATTTTGAAAGCAAACACTAAATTATATGTAATTGTATTTAGTTTTAGTTTTCAAAACACGTGATTGACTTACGCCGTTATTAATATTTATGGTTTTTTTTTGTTATTCATGAGGTGCCCTAGGAGGGTCCCAATTATGGAAAGGCACCTTTAAGCCATCCACTCTTAGACTAATCCCCGCTCGAGTCAGGTAGGTCTCTTGCGGGAGGTAAAGCTCTGGTCCCAAGTTTTACAGTGTTGTTTTTCAAAACACGTAATTGACTTACACCATTAGACAACCAGTAATGCAATTACTACTGTCTATTCCCGTTTCCAATTTATAAATATTGTCCTTCCTTTCACAAGATGGTAAGATCATTGACCATTTGATTTGCCATTAAATGACACGAATTAGTCATTCTCAAAATATTTTGTCTTATTTGTTTATGTAAAATATGCCTTTAATTTGGTGAATACCTGAACTACGGTGACTAGTTGGCACCAAATAGGGACATGGAATTGGTGTCGGCCTTGTTCTGTACAGACAAATTTGAGAAGCATTGGAGTGTCGTCGGACTTGTCAGCGGTTTCACAAGCAAACTGTTGTCAGACTTGTTAGTGGTTTCACGCGCACATTTCAATACTTTTGCGTCTAGATGAGGAGATCATAAGAGAAGTGGCTGATGAAACTAGCATTGCTTCTTTATACAAACAAAGTATCAAAAGAAATTACCCAATAATTTTTTATATCAAAAGTAGCATATATACACTTTGAGGATGTTAGGAACGACAAAGATGAAAGATCAAATTTATAATTTCAATTGAGAATCATCTTAGATCTATAAAATGATGGAGTTAAAATTGAGAATAAAGATCAAGCAATAATGTTGTTAATTACGTTCCTTATCAAATGCATGTGGGTGATTTGTGCTGAAAAGGATATAAGGGAAGCTGACATTTTGATAGTTAGCAAGTCTAATTCTGGAAGTTGGAGGATAATAAACACTAGAGCATCTTATCATAGGTCATTCAATAAAAATTGGTTTTGTTATTTTTAAAAATGGAACGTTACTAATAGATTGAGTGATGATGGAGAGCATATTATCAAATGAGTGGTTCAGTGTAGATCCAAAATGCAAGATGAGATTGTTAGAATATTGGAAGCTTGGTATGTTCCTGAACTTTTGAAGAATTTAATTTCTTTTGATTGTCTTGATAGTCATGGGTATAAACTTTTTATTGGCAATAGTTAGTTGACAATGCTAAGATGTGTTACGATTGTAATGAAAGGAAAATTACAACATAGAATCTAAATCCTAATTATAGTGGGCAAGACAATTATGTGATCCATTGTTGCATCTCAATCATCTGATGAGAATGATGATATTACAGATTTATATCATCGCAAAATGGGTCACATGGTCCTATTATGAACTTAAGTAAGAAAGGATTGCTGTATGGAAATATGAAGTTATACGAGTCTTGTGATCTTAGCAAACAATGCAGGGTGAAATTCAGTTATGGTAAGCATACTTCCATTAGAATTCTTGATTATGCTCATTTAGACTTATAAGGTCCTGCTTCAATTCAATCCCATAGATTAAGTATTTATTTTGTAATATTCATTATTAATTACTCAAGAAAAGTATGTGTATTTTCTAAAATTAAAGTATAAAGTATTTGAAAGTTCAATTCATAAAAGAAAATGACTGAAAAATGTACCAAAAAATAGGTTAAGACACTCATAATAGGTAATGGACAAATATTTTATAATGAGCCATTTGAGTTTTAGAAGAAGGCATATTAGGATACCGGATTACATATCATTAACCATAGTATAATAGAGTTATAGAAAGAATGAACCATATAATCACATAGCATGTTTGATGCATATGATTAAATGTTGGATTATTGAAGCAGTTTTGGGCTGATCGATTAAAACTGTTGCTTATCCAGTGAATCGATTTTCATCAAGTGCAATAAATTTTAGGACTCGTGAAGAACGGTATGACACTCACTTTGATTGTTCAGGCCTGGGCATACCTGGTTTGCGTACATATATAAGATCATGCTAATGATGGTAAACTGGAGCCAAGGGTAATGAAGTTCATATTTCTAGGGTATGATGTTGGAGTTAAGGAGTATTCATTATAAAGTATTGAAAATGATACAACTCTAGGATTTGTGAATAATAAAGATATTATTTTTGATGAATCTATTATGTTTGGTTAGAAAAATGAGCTTGGCACTTATAGGTAAAAAGGATTATCGTGCTAACTAGAAGGTGGGGTTTGAAATTAAAACACTAAGCAAAACATGGCATAATCAATCTATAGATGTGTTGGATCTACAACCACATACTATAATAGTAAGGAGGATAAATTAGAAAACTTACTGAGTATTTAACTTGAGTTGATGATTAAGAAATTAATGATGTCACGCTGCCTTAGTAGTTAGTAGCTGAAAGTATTGATGATGATGAATTATGGACGTATAGAAAAGTACTAAATAAGAATGACGCATTAGAATAGTTAGTAGCTATGAATGAGGAGATACAATTTCTAAACAAGAATGAGACATAAAAACTGTTATCTTTACCAAAACATGTAAAGCTATTGGAATGTGAATGAGTCTTTAAAAGAAAGAAAATATTCCTAAAGTTGAGCCATATAGCTAGTGGCACAAGACTTTTCATAAAAGAATTGACCACTATGAAGTATTCTCAACATTTATAAAACATAAGACTATATGAGTTCTTTTATATTGAGTTCATTTGATTTGGAATTAGAACAACTTGATATTAAAACTGCATTTTTGTATGGCATTCCAAAAGCATAGATCTTTATGTCATAACCATATGATTTTCTTGATTACGAGAAGAAGGACCTTATATATTTGATGAAGAAATCCTTATATAGAATGAAATAATAACCAAAACAGTGTAATAAAAAGTTTGATGCCATCATATTGTCTCACACTTTATTTGTAATTAGTTTAAAATTTTGTTTACTTTAAGAAGGTGTTAAATGGTTCATGGATCTATTTATTACTATACAATGATGACATGTTAAATATAGCTAAAAACAAGGTTAAAATTAACAGTATGAAGAGCTTGTTGAGTAGCGAGTTTGAGATGAAGGATTTCGATATAACCAAGAAAATCTTAGAGAAAGAGACTTGTTGTGATAAGAGATTAGGCTTATTATACTTTTCACAATAAAAATACGTTAAAAAGTTGTTACAAACTTTTCAAATGGATTAGACAAAACCAATTTGCTATTTTTTTTGGGTAAATCAGTAACTTTATAAAGAATTAAGAGTTATGTACAACATAAGAGAAACCGTAGGTATTCTCTTAACACTCAAAATACGTAATGGAGTGCAAACCTGCTACCCTACCATCAATCTCTTCTCCTAAGTCCTACATTACACTTGAAACCAGTAGCCCCCAACATTTGTGCACAATAAGTAATAAGCATAACAAAGCCGCAATATGTCAACATATGCATATACATGCAAGAACTAAACCCGCAGTCCATTTAAGTAAAGATGAAGAAATCAAAACTGCTAATTTTTCTTCTTAATGTTAGTTATTCTAGCAGGAGTTCCATAGGCAATGCTTTCCTATGCAAAACTGATTGAGCCCAAGTTTAATATATAATTGGCTACACTTTCATGGTTGTTAATGCACTTTTTGACTCTTAATTCATG
>JANIHY010146602.1:0-10256 GCA_027479065.1 Erythroxylum brevipes
GTTTGAAAAAAAGGAGGGAAGGAGAGGGAGGGAAGAGATTTTGAAAATTTTTTAAATTTTGCAAAAAAAATTACCAAAATTTTTAAAATTTTCGGTACCAACCAATATTTGGCCGGTATTTTGCATACCGGCCAGTACTGGCCGGTACAGCCGAAATTGGCCGATACCGACCGGAATTTAAAATTGGTAACTAAATTTGAAATTTCATACTCCTACTAGTTTTGAATCGGTACGGTACGAAATCCAAAATAGTGTTATTTCTCGATTTCTGAATTTGCATTAATCGTTTTAATGATCCCTTTATAATAACAAGACAGAAATTGTCGAAGGCTGTAGGGTTTTTGTCGTTAGCATGACTGTTTGGTTTTTTGAATTAAAAACCCTAATGACCTAGTGGGACCGTAATTGTGTTTTGGTGTTGAAACTTGAAAGTTGAAACATCAAATTGTTATTTACATGCATTAATTATTTGATATTTACAAGCATTAATTGAAGTTTGACCAGTAAAGCTGGAGAGAAATAAAGGCAAAGTTTTGTTTTTTGTCTGCATTATTTGTTTACACCAAACGAAAAGTTAAAGAAAAGTTTTTTATGGACCTACCATTAAAGCATTAGATTTGTGTTGCATTAATTATTTTTATGAGATTTGAAAAACATGTTTCCTGATTAATGAAAACAAAAGAGTTAAAAGACAAGATTTAGTGGGGCTCATTGTAGAGAGACTTTTGATTTTGTTGTTGTAAGTTATAATACTTAGGGGATAAAATGTATGAAAATCGTGACTCTTTTGTTGAAAAGTCTTTAGGCATATTTTGTTGTTGACATAATATTTTTTTAAAAAAAATAAAAGGTTGAAGATGGTCAGTTATGTTTTTGGTCCTTATAGTTTTTGGATTATTATAATCTAGTAATAAAATTATAATTTTGTTCCTAAAAGGTTTTTGGACTTTACAGTATCATCTTTCAACATTAAAGTTAAATTCTAAAATTCACATATACTTACTAATTAAATGTTTATGGTATAGAAAACTTGTTAGTCACTAAAATACCCTTGCTTGAAAAGATATTTAGACATTTAATTATGCATTCTTTTAATTGTTCATATTATATGATGCTAATAAATGACATAATAGATAAATTGAACAATTGAGATTATTAATTATAATACTAGGAGATCACCCAAAGGTGGATCATTGCTTATAATTAATAACATTATAGAGACTTATCGACCTACTTGGTGAGAATATGTTTGTATATCCAAAGATAATATGCATATTAGCTTGAGTATAATTTATTGTCTATCAAAGTGTGTATATATATGTTGTTAGCATCATTATAGATTAAGGATATGTGTTTAAGTATCATCCAAAGGTGAACTTAAATATATATTTTAAAGTTTATTATTGTCTGAATCTATTAATTGTAGTCAAAGTATTAATGTGTGAGTTTGTTTCTACGTTTGCAGTTTTTATTAATTTGTTTGTTATGGGCAATGGTTTAATCAAGTTCAATATGTTAAACTATGTCGATTGGTGTGAGCAAATCCAATTTCAATTAGGTATTATGGATGAGGACTTGACATTAGTTGCAGAGAAGCCTCCAACCATTACTGAAACTAGTACCCAAGCTGAAAGGACATATTTTAAGGCTTCAGAAAAGTCTAGTAGGTTGAGTCTAAACTTAATGCGATTGATAATGACTGAAAATATTAACCCATCAATGCCTCATACGGACAATGCAAGGGAGTTCATAATAAAAATCAAAGAGTACTCACAATCAGACATAACTAACAAGTCTATTGTAGGTAGCTTGATAAGTGAATTAACGACCAAGAAGTTTGACTGGTCACAACCTATCCATGATCATGTAACAGGCATGTTAAATTTGGCTGCAAAGTTGAAATCAATGGGCATGAATGTAAGTGAATCCTTCTTAGTACAGTTCATCATCAACTCACTTACTCTTGAATTTGATCAGTTCTAAGTGAATTACAACACTCTAAAGGAAAAATGGAACCTTCAAAAAATCAAGGCCATGTTGGTGTAGGAGGAAGGGAGATTAAAGAAAATGAAGGAACACTCTGTTTACTTCGCAGCACATAAAAAAGCTAGCAGTAGAGAGGGAAAGCTAAGAAAGAAGAGCAATAAGAAGGACAAAGCCCCAATGAAGGCTAATGAGAGCCAAATCCATAAAGAGCAGTGTTGTTTCTTCTACAAGAAAGTTGGTCACCTCAAAGATTGCCTTAGGAGAAAGACTTGGTTTCAAAGAAAAGAAAGGTAAGTACTATGTTTCAATATATTTTGAATCAAATCTTTAAGGTGCCCAATAATACTTGTTTGTTAGATTCAGGTGCAACTACTCATACGTCACATATTATACGGGATTCCTTTCGATTCAAACCATAAATGTAACCGAAAAGTTCTTGTATATGGGTTAACAGAATGAAGGCACGAATAGAAGGAATAATGATGTACAGATTGATCTTAGACACTGATTTTATTCTAGATCTTGAAAAGTGTCTTTAGGTTCCTGAATGTGCTAAAAATTTAGTTTCTGTTAATAAATTAGATTTGATAAGTTTTAATTTCAATGTTGGAAACAATGTTTTGTTCCTTTGTATAAACAACATTAATATTATGATTCTAGTACATTAATAGATGGTTTATATCATTTCAACCTTGATGTTAATTATCCTGAATCCTTGTTTCATCTTGAACATAACATTGATAATAAACATAGTACACATAATGAATACTTTGCTTACTTGTGGCATCAAAGGTTAGGCCATATATCTAGAGAAAGGGTGATGAGGTTAATGGAAGGTGAAATCTTACTTCAACTAGATTTTTCTGATTGGGATGTGTGTGTGGATTGCATTAAAGGCAAACAAACCAAATACATATCTAAGAATTCAGCCACCAGAAGCATTGTGTTACTTGAATTAATACACGTGGAAATATGTGATCCATTTCATATCCCATCTTAAAGCAATGAAAATTATTTTATCATCTTTATTGATGACTATTCATGTTATTATTATCTCTATTTACGCACGAAAAGTCTCAATTAGTGGACATTCTTGGGTGTTCATTAATGAGGTAGAAAGGCGGTAAGATAGAGAGTGAAAGTCATAAGGTTTGATAGAGGTAGTGAATATTATGGTAAATATGATGAAAAAGGACAATGTTCAGGTCTATCTGCAAAATTTCTTCAAAGTCGGGGCATTTGTGTACAATATATAATGTCCGGTACACCACAATAATGGTGTAGTTAAAAGGTAGAATCATACTCTTATGGATATGGTTAAGAGTATGTTAAGTTACACAAATATACCTTTATCTTTATGGATGTATGAATTAAAGACAGCTACATATCTACTTAATAGGGTTCCTAATAATGTGATTCCTGTGACACCTTATGAATTGTGGACAGGTAGGAAACTTAGCTTGAGGCACCTGCATGTTTGGGGATGTGCATTCGAAATAAGGATTTATAATCCTTATGAAAGGAAACTTATGCAAGAGCCATTAGTGATTACTTCATCGGTTATCCAGAAAAGTCTAAAGAGAACATATTGTATTGCCCTAACCATGGTATAAGAATAGTTGAGTATGGTAATGTTAGGTTTATTGAAAATGGACAAATTAATGGGAGTAGGGAACCACGAAAGGTGGATATACAAGAGATTCAGGTGAAAAATCCTTCATCTAATGTCTCTCCTCAAGTTGTTGTTCCTTTTGTTGTATCATAGTCATGCAACATATTGGAACAATAAGTTAATATTCCAAACCCACAAGAAGTGAATGTCAATAATGAACTAGTAAATAATGTGCAAGTCACAAATGATCAAGTGATACCATAAGAAATAGTATTGCAAAGGTCTATAAGGGAGAAAAGACCAGCTATATCAGATGACTATGTGGTGTATTCACTTAAGCATGAGTGTAACTTGAGCATTGATAAGGATCTAGTCTCATTTAAAGAAGTCATGAAATGTAATAATTCTGAAAAGTAGCTCAATGTTATGAAAGAAGAGTTAAAATCTATGGATGATAATCAAGTATAGGAATTAGTTGAGTTACTTGAAGGCTCAAAGCAAGGGGTAGGGGTGAGCATTCGGGTAATTCGGGCCCAATTTTCACTGTTCGGGCCCGACCTGAATTACCCGAAATTTATTCCCTTACCCGGCCCGATTTACCCGATTTACCCAAAATATCCCGGCCCGATTTACTCAAATTATCCTAATTATTTTATTTTATAATTCTTTTAAACCTAATTCGGGTAATCGAGTCGGCCCGAATTTTATTAGAGTTACCCGTCCCGGCTCGAAAATAATTCGGGTAATACCCGGGTCAGCCCGAATTATCCGAAATTTAGCATTTGCTTACCCGAATTAATTCGGGCCGTGCCGGCCCGAATAATGCTCACCCCTAGCAAGGGGGCTATAAATGAGTCTTTAAGACCAAAAGTGACTCGAACGGTAATATTGAAAGATACAAAGCCAAACTTGTAGCCAAAGGTTATACTCAAAAGGATGGCATTTAATTTAAAGAGAACTTCTCTCCACTTTCAAATAAGGACTCTTTAAGAATTGTTATGGCATTAGTAGCTTATTATGATTTAGAGCTTTACAAATTGGATGTAAAGACCGCTTTTCTGAGTGGTTACTTAGAAGAAGAAGTTTATATAGACCAACTGAAAGGTTTTGTGACTACAGAAAAGGAAAATATGGTGTGTAAATTAAAGAAGTCAATGTATGGTTTGAAACAAGCTTCCTGACAGTGTGTTCTTAAGTTCAATGATATCACTACCTCTTATGGTTTTATAGAGAAAATTGTTGATATGTCTATATAGAGGTCAGTTGGAGAAGGTTTATTATTTTGGTACTATATGTTGACGACATTCTTTTAACTACTAATGATTTGGGCTTGTTAAATGATGTAAAGAAATTTCTCTTTAATAATTTTGAAATGAAAGATAAAAGTAGGCATCCTATGTGATTGGAATAGAAATATTCTGTGACAGGATACAAGGATTATTATTGTCTCAGAAAGGATATATCAGTAAAGTATTAGAGAGATTTTGGATAGAAAAATACTTAACAGGGGTAGTTCCAATTCAAAAAGGGGATAAATTTAGTGAAATGCAATGTCCCAAGAATGACTTGGAACGAAAGGAAATGGAATCTATTCCCTATGCATATGTAGTTGGGAGTTTGATGTATATTCAGACTTGTACTTAGCTGGATATCAGTTTTGCTACTAGAATGTTAGGCCGATATCAAAGTAATCCCGGATTGGACTACTAGAAAGCTGCAAAAAAAGTTCTTAGGTATTTATAAGGCATCATAGATTACATGCTCACACACAAAAAATCAGATCACTTAGAAGTGATTGGTTATTCAGATTCATACTATACTAGCTAGTTGTGTAGACTTAAGGAAATCTACCTTTGGTTATCTATTCTAATTACCAGGAGGGGCAATTTTTTGGAAGAGTGGAAAGCAGTTTGTCATTGCTACTTCCATTATGGAGGCCGAATTTGTGGCATACATTGAGGCCACTATTCAAGCATTATGGTTGCGCAACTTTGTCTTAGGGCTAGGTATTGTCGACAATATAGGTAGACCGTTAAAAATTTATTGTGATAATTTTGTAGATGTCTTCTTCTTTAAAAAAGATATATAAGGGTGCTAAACACATGGATTTGAAATACTTATCAGTCAAAGAAGAAGTGCAAAAATATAAAATGTGGATTAAGCATATTGGAACTGATATAATGGTAGCGGATCCGTTAACTAAAGGATTACCGCCTAAAACATTTACTGGTCATGCTGAAAAGATGAGCATTATAGATAAGTCCTTGTTAGCATGAGATCATGTTATGTATGTACATATGTTTGGATATTTGCTATTAGTGTTTTGACACTTATGAATTCAATTAATGTTATGTTTTTGTTGTTTGTTAGTTGTCACATTGTTTTATTGTTATGGCAAATTATGTTTAAAGAAACATTAAAAGTTGAGAATTATAGTGTTTCTCAATTACAGTTATTTTGAGTTAAGATGATTGTGAAATACATGGAAGGAATCATGTCATTAGATGACTTGTGACTGTCATGATCCCATTATTTCAATTCATTCAAGTTTGATGGCTTGACCTATTTGATATATGCTGCACACTTGTGTTATTGGCTCATCAAGTCATAACATGGGCCAAGTGGGAGATTTTTTAGATTATTTTGATAATCATAAGTGTGGTCTATATTACTTTATTTGATTTTAATATAAAATGAGCTCAAAATAATGGTTATTAGGTTTGTTAAAGGAAATTAGAGTCATTAAGGTTACTTAATAAAGAAATCCTTCCCTCTCCCTTCAAGTGAAGATAAACGTTTACAGATATTAAAACATATATGTTCTTACACCATTGAAAAGAACGAAGAAAGGGAAGAAGACGATAGTGGATAAAGTTTTTGCGTAAAGAAGGGATTTGCTAATAAAAAGAAGTTACACAAGTATGGATCAAGGTTAGTATTTCTCTCTTTTCTTTATAACACTAATTTTAGGGTTTGAAGGTATTGAATTAATTGTATCATAAATGTTCTTAGGTGAATTCTATGCTTAAAATATTCCTTAGAATGTTAAAGATTAAATCTCATAGGCTCAATAGATGGGGTTCTTTTCCTTCCCGCCTCAATTTAAGAGCTCCAATTTGACTCCAGACTTTGATCTTTCTAAGATTCTTTGTTATATTTCAAGATTATTAGCACCACATAAAATATACTTCAATCAATATTAATATTTTAGTTTATATTCATGATTTAATCAGAAGTTAATCTTTAAAATTTGAGTTATTTTAATTTATTATGTTGGAATTTCAACTATGAATGGGAATCTCATATTGGAAAGAGATGGAACTAGTGAGGAGCATATAAGTGAAAATAACTCATAAACCTAATGCCTTAAGATTTTGAGTTGGAATGTGGTATCAAGGCCCATGAGTATATTCCCTCACTAGACTCATGATGTAGATCTCCCATGAAAATGGACTCTCTAGATCTAACAAGTGGTATCAGAGCTGATGGTTCGACAAGGGATGAGTATGGAAACAATATTCAGATCCTGTGGTTGCCTCCCCGCATGGAAGAGAAAGGAAACTCTTGGTGGGCCTAAACCAGTGGAGAGGAGGGAAGTTAATCTCACCAAGGAGAGATTTAAGCCAACAAAGTTCAGCAGCAGCAAGAGCTATACCTTGGTATTCAGCTTCAGTACTAGATCTGGCAACAGTACGTTGTTTCTTTGCACTCCAAGAAATGAGATTTGGTCCAAGGAAAATATAGTAGCCAGAAGTAGAGCGACGATCATCAGGACAACCTGCCCAGTCAGCATCACAGTAGGCATGAATGGAAAGAGAGGTTGGTTTGGTAAAATGGATACCAGAAGTGGGTGTGGAGCGAAGGTATCGAAGTATCCATTTAACAGTGGTCCATTGAATGTCAGTAGGACAATGGAGAAATTGGGAGACTTTATTGACTGCAAATTGAATATCAGGGCAGGTAAGGCAGAGATATTAGAGAGCACCAACAATACTTCGATACTCAGAAGGATCAGTGAGAGGAGTTCCATGGTTTTTGGAAAGAGGAAGAGTGGGAGTTATTGGTGTGTTGGCAGGTTTGGATTGATCAAGACCTGTGCGGAGGAGAAGATCTTTGGTGTATTTAATTTGGGTAAATAAGAGTCTAGTAGGGGTGTGTTTGGCCTCCATACCAAGAAAATAATGAAGAGGGCCGAGATCTTTAACGAAAAATTCAATGTTTAGGTCATGAATGACATTGGTGATAAAAGAAGGTGAAAAGCAAGTAATCAAGATATCATCGACATAGACCAGGAGAAAAGTAGTGTGAGAAGAGGTTGTATGAATAAATAGAGAAGTGTCTGATTTGGTAGAGATGAATTTGAGATCAAGTAGTTTTTGGCTTAGTCGATGAAACCAAGCTCGTAGAGCCTATTTTAAACTGTAAAGGGTTTTGTGAAGGCGATAGACATGAGAAGGATTGGATCAATAAAACCAGGAGGTTGAGCCATGTAAACCGAGTCTTGTAGATGTCCATTGAGAAAGGCATTTGTGACATCAAGTTGACTAATTGACCAATTTTTAGATAAGGCAATAGTGATGATGAGGCGGATTGTAGTGGGTTTGACTACAGGACTGAAAGTATCTATGTAGTCTATACCACCAGTCTGATGATAGTCTTTGGCAACTAAACGAGCTTTGTATCGATCTAGAGTACCATCAAAATTTCTTTTTGTGCGAAAGACCCACTTACATCCAACAATATTTGCATTAGGTGGTGAGGGAACAAGAGTCCAAGTATGATTGCGATGGAAAGTAATGAACTCATCTAGCATAGCTTGGCGCCAGTGTGGGTATTTATTGGCTTGAGTGAAGGAAGTGGGATTAGGTTCAGGGGAGGTTTGTTTATGGGTAGAATAGGTGACATAATTAGACAGTATTAGAGGATCACAAGTGTTATCACGTGTTCGAGTAATCATTTAGTGTTGAGGTAATGGGAAAGGTAGTGGAGGGGTTGATATGGTTTCAGGTGGGGAAGGGATAGGTGGTACTGGTAAAGGTAGAGAGATGGTAGAGATAGATGGTTTGTTAGGGGTGGGGGAAGGGAGAGTAGCATATGGAAAAATATTTTCAAGAAATCGAACATGTCGAGAGATGTAAATTTTGGAGGTGTTAGGATCAATGCAACGATATCCTTTGTAATGTGTTGAATACCCAATAAAAACACATGGTAGAGATTTTGGGGTAAGTTTGTCTGTACGCTTAGCCCCAAGAAAGGAAAAACATGCGCAACCAAACACACGAAGGTAAGATAAATCAGGTGGCTGGAGAAAAAGAATTTCATAAAGGGATTTGTGGTGAAGGATAGGTGTTGGGAAGAGATTAATGAGATATGTAGTTGTAGAGAATGCATCAAACCAAAAGGATTTAGGGAGAGAGGCATGTAGGAGAAGAGTAAGTACTGTTTCAGTTATATGTCGATTTTTTAGCTCAGCAAGATCATTTTGTTGTGGAGTATGAGGACATGAAATACGGTAAGAGATACCATGTGTGGTGAGGTAAGTGGCAAAGGTACCTTTGATGAGTTCGGGAGCTCCATCACACTGGAAGGTTTTAATAGTAGTGAAAAAGAGATTTTCAGTGTTTGTTTTAAAGTTTTGAAATTGTGAAAGAGCTTGATTTTTGTGAGTTAGAGGACAAATCCAAGTGTAACGACTGAAGTCATCAAAAAAAATTATGAAGTAGCGATAACCAGAAAGAGAGATAAATAGCGATGGTCCCCAAATATTACAATGAATGATTTATAGTGGTATAGTAGAAACCTGAGATGATAGAAAAATGGAAGACGAGTACTTTTTCCTAATAAACAGGAAGTACAAGTATTCATTACATGGGATGGAACTTTGAAAGGAAGAGATAACCTAGAAAGAATAGCAGAACAAGGGGACCCAGACGTTGATGCCACAAAGGGAGCAAAGTGGACGTAGCTTGGAGAGCAATCGAATTATTAAAGTGATGTGGAATATTGATAGGGTAGAGATTATTATGGACGGATCCCGCGAATAGTGGCGTTTTAGTTTGGAGATCCTTCAAGATATAACCAAATGGATTAAATTCAATAAGACAAGAATTATCTTTGACGAACTTAGCAATAGAGAGCAAATTTGCATTAAGATTTGAAACAATTAAAATATTGTTAAGGTGAAGGGCAAGACTTTGTGTGGAAAAAGTAATATTACAAGTAGAAGAAATAGGTAGAGTTTGTCCATTACCGACAATCACTTGATTTGGATCATTGTATGAAATTTCAAATTCAACAAGATGAGGATTTGGTGTCATATGATTTGTAGCACCAGTGTCGAGAAACCATTCAGTGAGAGTGCTGGAGGAAGGATTTGAAGAATCTTGAATATTTAATGCGGTAAAGGCAATGGAAAGACTTGTGGGGTTAGGTGTAGGGTAGTTTGGTCGATTTCTAGATTCAGAATATCTGAATCGACAGTGAGCTGCAATATGTCCCCATTTCTAACAAATTGACATTAGGTAGAAGGTTTATTTGGGTAATTAGGCTGTTGGGCCAGATTATTTGTAACATCCCGTTATCGATGTGAGGGCATATCGGTAATTTGGATGGATTGAGCAGTGAGTGCATTCATAATTGAATTGCACGTATAGTGACT
>JANIHY010146711.1:0-10249 GCA_027479065.1 Erythroxylum brevipes
GTGTATTATAGGCTTGAATTTCAGTAAGAAATGCAGAAACTGATCAGAATTGTGGTTTTATTCTAGGTCATCCATCCTTGGCGATCAGGTATATCAGCCAGCTGACCATAGATCAGTCGGAGCTAGTAGGGAGTCCTCAATGCCTCAGTATGAGGAGCAGCCTCCTAGAGTTCCCGTGAGATGGGAGAGGAGGTATGATCGACTGCGTAAGCAGGGAGATGTGGACTTTTATGGCAGTACAAACCCTGCTGAGGCTGAGGGATGGCTGGAGAGGACCGAACGGGTCCTCGATCAGATGGATTGTGATGCAGAGAGAGGTTTGATTATGCTGTGTCTCTCCTCCAGGGTCCGGCTTATCAGTGGTGGAAGACTGTCCCAGGCAGTGCCACCAGACCCTGTATTCTGACATGGGAGGATTTCTTGAGACGCTTTCGGGATAATTATATACCCAAGGTCTATTTGGAGATGAAGATGCAGGAGTTTCTAGAGTTGAGACAGGGTCAGATGTCAGTAGATGAGTATGAGGTTCGGTTCAATGAGTTGATGTGATATGGCTCTGTTTTGATTACCACAGAGTCTGACAAATGTCAGAGATTCGAGGGAGGGCTTAAGCTGGAGATCCGTACCAAGTTAGTCCGGTCTGATATGGGCACCTTTGTTGAGTTGAGAGTTGCAGCAGTGCGAGTAGAGCAGCTTCTGAGGCAGAGTCAGATTGAGACTGGTCAGCGATCCAGGAATAAGAGATCAAGTGATAGTTAGGGCAGCTCTGGTAGGAGCTTTAGCAAGCGCCAGAGTAGGTTCAGATCTTCAGGAGGATCCAGACAGTCGGGTTTTGTTCAGAGGGGGAGATTTGGGAAGACTGGCAGTAGCAGTGGTAGCGGTAAGGGTTCAAGCCAGATTCCCCCGTTGTGCGAACTTTGTGAGAGGAGGCATAGTGGAGAGTGCTGGAGAATTACCGGGGCTTATCTCAGGTGCGGCTCTATGGAGCTTCAGATCAAGAACTGTCTAGAGACTTTGGGAGTTCAGTATGCTATGAGTGGGAGAGTTGGTAGTAGTTCGACAGTGCAGTAGAGTTGGGGTGGTGGACTTGGATTCAGGGGCCGAGGAAGAGCTGGAGATTTCTTTGTGGGGACTGAGGGGCGAGGTGGCCGATCGCAGTCCCAAGCCAGGGTCTACGTCATGTCTAGGCAGGAGGCCCAGGATTCTCCGGATGTCGTAGCAGGTATGCTCTTGATTTCTGGTTTTGAGGTTTTTGCATTGATAGATCCAGGGTCCACGCATTCGTTTATTGCACCGCATATGGCATGTAGATTAAATGTAGATAGGGAGATGTTGCAGTGTGGGTTAGAGGTGAGTAAATCTCTAGGTAGTACTACAGTATTGGGAGAGGTCTGCAAGGGGTGTCCGATTGTGATTGATCACGCAGAGTTGAGTGCAGACCTGATAGTTTTGCCTCTTCGAGAGATTGATTTGATTCTGGGGATAGACTGACTCACTGGCCATAGGGTTGTGATGGATTGCTATACCAAGGAGGTTGTGTTGGAGTCTCCTGGTCAGCCTAGAGCAGTGTTTCGAGGTGTTAGTCAGGCAGTGCCAGCCAGGATGATTTCTTTTATGAGTGCCTTGAGGCTGATGCAGGGAGGTTGTGAGGCCTATTTGGCTCACATAGTTGATACCAGAGTTGAGCAGAGATTGCAGGATGTTCCCGTGATCAGGAAATTTCCAGATATGTTTCCCGAGGAGTTACCAGGTTTACCACCAGATCGGGAAACAGAGTTCTCGATTGATCTCGTTCCAGGTACCGCTCCTATATCTATACCTTCATATAGGATGGCACCGGTGGAACTGAGGGAGCTTAAGACTCAGTTGCAGGAGCTCCTGGATAAGGGGTTCATTAGGCCCAGTGTTTCACCGTGGGGAGCTCCAGTTTTGTTTGTGAAGAAGAAGGACGGGACTATGAGGTTGTGTATCGATTATAGGCAGCTGAATCGAGTGACAGTAAAGAACAAGTATCCATTGCCTAGGATTGATGATCTATTTGACTAGTTGCAGGGAGCTCAGGTATTTACTAAGTTGGATTTGAGGTCAGGATATTATCAGTTGTGGATAGCATAGGCCGATGTGCCTAAGAGTGCGTTCAGGAGCAGGTATGGACATTTCGAGTTCTTAGTGATGCCATTTGGGTTGACTAATGCCCCGACAGCCTTCATGACCTTGATGAATAAGGTTTTTCAGCCCTACCTGGATCAGTTTGTTATAGTATTTATTGATGATATTCTGGTATATTCGAGAGATAGATAGGAGCATGCGGAGCATCTGAGGATTGTGCTGCAGATTATGAGAGAGAGAGACAGTTGTATGCCAAATGCACTAAGTGTGAATTTTAGATGGGTATATAGCTCTAAGAATTATAAAGAATTTATAAAATGACAAGAAGGAGGTTATGAAACAGGGAATTATTTAGAATGGAAATGAAGTTTATGAAGTGATAAAATGTTATGGAAAACTCACTATTAAGAGATCAAACATAAAGCATATCGTTAGTGCTATCCACTAATAAAAATAAAAGGTAGAGTCATTTATACATTATTGGACTAAGTAAAGTTCTAACTTATAGTTTTGATGATAAAAAAACGTATTACTAATGATATTTTACCTTACTGATATTAATAAGGTAACATATCAAAAATCAAGTCTAATAAAAATAAAGTGAGAAAATAATTCACTTACCTCTTGCTTTAATCTCTTAGTTTTACCATTTTTCTACATTGCTTCTTTTATTTCAACTTGTATCATTGTTACTCTTTTCACTTCATGGCTTTCTATAACCAACCAATTCTTTAACATTAACCTCTAAGACTCTTCTAAATCTCTATTAACTTTAGTGATACCTGTGTTTGTCTTTATTTCTTCCTTAATCTCAATTCCTTTTATAGTTTTTAATGTTTCTAACCTCAATAGTGTTATGTCTCTCTCTTCCCTTTTGCACTTATCTTAAACAAAAATATCTTCTTTTAACTTTCCACCTTACACTCTTTACCACTCTACTTGAATTTCCTTAACATTTTTGTAAATTTCTTTGGTGGATCGATCCTTCCTAACTTCCTTATTAGTTTGCATAACATTTCAGGTATGGAAATTCAAAACTCTGTAGCCCTCTCTCCTTATTTTCCTTCTTTTGGAGTGGCACTCTAGTCAACTTTAACCTCTGACTCCCATTAACCTAAACCTCCTATATTCTTAGAGCTTTAACTCCACCTTACTACTCTTTTTTCATATTTTTAAGTTAGTCCAAGCTTTCACCTTTAGAGAATAAAGACGTGTTAGGTCCTCCATATCCTACACTCAACTCTTAGGCAATTGTAGCTACTTTAATGCTTACATCACTACCAAGATTTCCTTTTTAATGATCAATCTCACTTAGTACCAAATGTTCAAGGATTAATACCATTTGATAAGTTGAGATGCCTACTACTTTTAACTTTTGTAAGAAACATTATTATTGCTTAACCAATAGAAGTTTTAAAGGTTGGTGCTCCTAAATGGTCCTTAACAGTGGCTAATTTCTTTGTAGATAAAAGATTAGCTCATTCCATTATAAATGTGTGGGCTCAAAACAATTGAAAAGCTGATTTAAAGAGTTTCCTTGTCAATGAAGAGGATATATTCTTAATCAAATTCAATATAAAAGTAAGCATGATGAAGATACTTGAGGTTATTCCCTAGAACATAAACAACAAGACTATTTTCCTACAAAGATGGAGAGTTAAACTTGATTCAGAGAGGCTCGAGCTGAAGCATTTCCTAATATATATTAATTTTCATAATGTGCCATTGGAGTATTGGTCCACAATAGGTTTGAGCTACATAGTTAACTCTTTAGGTAATGCTATTTGTTTAGATGAAGCCACTATTTCATAATGTGGCATTGGAGTATTGGTCCATAATAGGTTTGAGCTACTTAGCTAACTCTTTAGATAAGGCTATTTGCTTAGATGAAACCACTAAAGTGTGTATAGAGGTTGAAATGGGAAATTAGTTAATTGATTCCATCTCCATTATTGAACTATGTAAAGAAGACAACTTAGTGGAGGATAAAGTGGTAATAATCTATTAATGGAAACCACCCTCTCTAAGCTAGAAATAGAAGCTCTGATAGTAATAGAAATGACATTAAACACTAAAGACCATAATAAACTAATAGGGATAACTAATAATGTAGTCTTTATTCAGTAAGGAAATACATAAGTTTACTAATATTAGACATTGCTTCCCCAATTAATTCAATACAAATAACAAGACATGGTAATCACCAAAATAGAAATGTGGAACTAACAATTAAGCTTTAACCTTCTAATGAAGTAGCCATTAAAGTGGGAGTGACCAAGTATACAAAAAAAGAAAAAATTTAGCCTATGTGATCATAATGGAAAGTAATTTTAACATACAACCTATTACTAAAGTTAGGAGATAACATATCAACCTCTCAAAAACAATACCAAATAACTTCTAAACTTATCACCCCAAATACCAAACCTGATGGAAAACAAAAATAGGTTGAAGCATATTCCCACTAGTATACATCATATATTGATATTTCTATAAAACAAACTTTAGGATACAGGCCATCACAAGTTTAAATAACATAGATGATCAAAACAAGAAAATGTAACCAATTGCTAATAAGAAGAGTGATATCCTAATAACTTAGGAGATGGCTTAACTATAAGAAAAAGATCTATACAAAAAATAAAGATAAGGGTATATACTAATCCCCATAACTCCCCTTAATTTCAATCATTGAATGGAATGTTAAAGGGCTCAATTGTATAAAAAAACAAGTAATCGACTCTAAAAGACTAAAATAAGAGTAAACCATTGCCTATAAGGTTTATGGATTTTTGGAAAAAATTAGAACCTCATCACTAATCACCAGCACACTATAATAGACGAATAATGATGTCTTATAATGGTGGCTTTTAATCCCAATAAGGTAAAGGTCATTCATTCCAACTATTTAGATCAATTAATTTATCTATCTATAAAGATTTTCCCTAATTTAACAATTGTTTACTTTACCTTCATAGATGATATAAACTTAACTTTCTAAAGAATCCCCTTATAAACGAGCTAAGGAATATTGAAATTAATATAATGTCACCTTAGATGATTCTTTGGGACATTAATGTCACCATTTATTAATTAGACTCAAAACAATGTAATATTAGCTTAATATACTTTAGCAATGAATTCAAAACTTGTTTGAAGTCAAGTCGATGAAACAAAAATGATACAAGAAGGAAATAATTTCATATAGAGCAATAGGAAGATTAGGCGTGACTGATAAGGAAGAAGCCATATTGAACACTAGCTAATTACTTGATGTTAAGTTACCCTAGTAATAGACTCTTTTTTAATAATAGCATTAATTTAGACCATACCCTAATAGAAATACACAACATGATAAAGGAAAAGCTTATAAAACCCCTTTTAGATTAAAAATTATCTAATCAAGTAGAGAGACTATGATATAGGTGCTCTCCTCCTTCTTCTCTTTAGACTAAATCATGACTCAGTTTGTGAGTCTTCTTGCCTATTGCATTCATTTCCTATTCTCTTGCTCTGTACTCCTCCTCACTACCCTTCGAAACTCCCTGCTTACTCTTTGAAGATGTTCCTGGTCTGAACTGGGTTCTTTGCCTTTTTTGGTAGTCTGCTTAATTCCCTCAAACTCGGATCTGAAATTTTACTGCTAATGATAAAATGTCACCTAAATCTTTCAACTCTACCTCGATCAAATCTTTGGAGAGTGAGAAGTTTCCTCCTCTCTTAACCTCTCAGCATATCCACACTTCACCACAGAAGGTAGGAAACAAAACCTATAGTGGGGTGGTGGGGACCCTAACTTGTTTGGTAAGCTTTATTTTGTTGTTGGAAAAAAAAGGGTCCTATAACCCCTCTTGCATAAGTGTTACAAAAAGATGCAACCAAGTGGAAAGCATCCTTAGTCGATTGCTTTCTAGAGAAAAAAATGGCTTCCCCAACTGTCCAATATTGGGTTGATATGAACTAAAAAAAGGGGACTTAAAACTACATTAATAACTTAAAATGACCTCTTCATCTTTCGTTTTCATATGAGGAAATGGTAAGTAAGGTGATGGAAAAGGGACCTGGTCACATACTAGGTAAACCATTTTTTAGGAAATGGAAAATAGGGTTTAAGCTTGATAAATATGAAATCAAAACAATTCATATTTAGGTAAATATGCACAAAATTCCTTTTGAATATTCGTCACCTAAAGGACTGAGTTATTTAGCTAGTTATATAGGTACTCCTTTATCTATAGATGAAAATACCGCAAACATTAATAGAGTGGGCTATTGTAAGGTGTGCATTAAATATATATATATCCCTAAGAGAAATAACAATGATGAAGTGAGTGGAAGAAAAGAAAATTCAGTCATACCAGGAACCTCCAAGTAAGTTGATGAATTAGGTGTAAATGTAGAAACTCAAGATTAGCAAGAGGTACCATCGGTTAACACTGAAAAGACTCATGCTAAATAGGAGAATTCAAATGGAGAAGAAAATAAGGAGAGTATCCATTGGCCAATTAAGGGGACAAATTTGAATACAATATGGCACAAGTTGATGGAAAGAATCCAACAATAGAAACACGATTCTTATTAGTAATGAAGAAATTAAGGAGAATGTTGTTGAGATGAGTGGAATTAAGAAGATGTTTGATGAATGGCATGTAATAAGGTTTAGTAGTCGAAAATACAGGAGAAGGATAAAGTCAAGACACTCCTAATGGTTTGCACAGTATGGACTATGAGGAGACTAAATTGTCCTAATAATCAGCTAGCTCTAAAGGATTATCTTAGAGCTAGACAACTATATTTTGTTGGTTTGGTGGAAACCAAAGAAGAAGTTTTTAAAAAGGGTTAAAGTTTATCCCAGCAAGGTGGATAGCCTTAAACAATCACTTTAAACACCCTAAAGTTTATCCCAGCAAGGTGCTTATCTCAACTAGTTTTACACTGATAAATTGATCCATTGTGAACTAGTTCTTAGAATAGGCAACATTCCAATAGCAATAACAATTGTCTATATAGCTAATTGGAAATTTCAGTGAGCCAAAATATGGAGGGACTTGTAAGGAATTGACTCAAACACCATCACTCCTTGGAAGGTTACTAGTGACTTCAACTACTTGCTATTTCCATTTAAATCCATAGGGGGCAGAGGCATAACATATGCGGACACAAAAGAGATGACAATATTTATCTCTTTACTAGGACTTGGAGATCTTAAATTTTAGGGCACCTAGAGTAATCATTAAAAGGGAATTAGACTTGTGCAAAGGAAGTTGGACAGGTGTTTAGTAAATAACGGATGGCTTGCTCAAATGATTGAAATTTATGATATTTTTGAGGAACCATTATTTTCTAATCATATACCTATCAAGTTGTGTATTAATGGTAGCTCAATCATAAAACTATCACTATTTAAAATATTCAACTCCCAATTAAAGCACTCTTAACTTGAATTAATTATTGTAAATGTTGTTAGAAAGTATGGTTAGGGATCTAACACATTTCAGTGTCTATAGATGTTGAAATATGTCAAAGTTGAGTGTATAAAAATCCTTAAGCACAATACTGATCCTTTGAAGCTCAATCAATTATAGGCTATGGAGGATCTTTACTTAACTCAGACATAGTTGAATGTTAATCCTATAGATTCCTCACTCATTGAAAAGTAGTAGACAAATTTAAGCAAATACCTGCAGATTTTTGAAGGCTATAAAGTTTAACTAAAGCAAAAGTCTAGGATTTAATGGATTTAGTAAGGAGATAGAAATACAAAATATTACTTTCAGTGTGATTCAAGGAAGGAGGAATAGGAATAAAATAATATCTCTAGAGTGAGAGGAGGATCAGTAACTGAGACAATTGTCCAGCAAAGTAGACCTAATGGAGAAGGATAGAGAGGTAGAATAACTTTAGTAGGTCCTAGCATTCGGACCGAGGTGCAGAGTGACTAAGCACAGTCCTAAGCTAGGATCTTTGCTATTACCAAACGGGAGGTACAGAATTCTCTAGATATTGTCGTAAGCGAGTTACATGTCTTTCAATTTGAAGCATTTGCATTGTTAGATCTAGGATCTACACATTCATTCATTACACCACATTTGGCATCTAGACTGTATTATGAGAGAGAGATGTTGAAATTTGGTTTAGAGGTAAGTACTCTAGTAGGTAGTACTATAGTGATTGGGAAAGTCTGTAAAGGGTGAATTATTCGGGTTGACTAGACAGAGTTAGAAGCCAATTTGATAGTATTGTAGTTAAAGGAGATAGATCTCGTTTTAGGTATAGATTGGCTTACTACACATAGGGCTATAAAGAACTGCTACATTAAGGAAGTCATTCTTGAACTGAGCAGACAATTTAAGATATTCATGCTGTTAGGGATTTTCTGGATGTATTTGCTACTGAATTCTTAGATTTACCCCTAGATAGGGAGACAGAGCTCATAATTGACCTTATTCTAGGTACTGCTTCTCTATTTATTCCTCCGTATAGGATGACACCTATGAAACTTAAGGAACTTAAGACTCAGTTGCAGGAGTTGTTGGATAAGGGTTTTATCAGGCTCAATGTGCCACCTTGGGGAGCTCCAGTTTTGTTTATGAAGAATCAGGATAGGACCTAGAGATTATGCATTGATTATAGATAATTGAATTGGATGACAATGAAGAATAAAATTTCTTTATCGATAATAGTTGATTTACTTGATCAGTTACAGGGAGCTCAGCTGTTTATTAAACTAGATTTGAGATTAGGGTATTATCAGTTGAAGATCACAGAAGCTAATGTACCAAAGAGTTCATTTAGAACTAGATATAGGCACTTTGAATTTTTGTGATGCCTTTTGGATTGACAAATGCTCCAGTAGCTTTTATGGCATCAATGAATAAGGTATTCCAACCTTACTTAGATCATTTTGTGATTGTATTCATAGATGATATTTTGGTATACTTTTAGAGTAGAGAGGAACGTTCTGAGCATTTAAGGTTAGCTTTACAGATCATGAGAGAGAAGCAATTATATGTCAAGTTCATTCTTGGGTCATATAGTATCTGGACACGGCATACAAGTAAACTCAAAGAAAGTTGAGGCAATGATGAAGTAGGAAGCCCTGAGAAATGTATCTAAGATTTTGAGTTTTCTTGGACTAGCAGGATACTACAGGAGGTATGTCGAGAGAATTTCATTGATCTTAGCCCCTTTAAAAAAGCTTATAAAGAAGAATGTACCTTTCAGGTGGAGTGAAGAATACCAAAGGAGTTTTGAGGAACTAAAGTATCAGTTAACTATAACACTGGTGTTAGTTATTCCCTCAGGATCTAGAGGTTATATTGTGTCTAGTGATGTTTCACACTAGGGATTAGGATGTGTTTTGATGCAATATGGTACAGTGATTGCATATGCTTCGAGGCAGTTAAGGTCTCATGACTTTAACTATCCGGTTCATGATTTAGAGCTTGCTGCAATGGTGTTTGCTTTGAAAATTTGGAGACATTATTTATATAGTGAAACATTTTATATATTTACAAATCATAAAAGTTTGAAATATTTGTTAAGTTAGAAGGAGTTGAATATGAGACAATGGTGGTAGAATGAATTGCTTAAAGATTATTAATGCATGATAGAGTATTATCTTGGTAAAGCTAACGTTATGGATGATGCATTAAACAGGAAAACTAATAGCAGTGTAGTACAGATTTATACATCGAGGTTACCAAACCTAGTTCAACTGAGAGCATTGAATGTTGAGCTAAGTTTAGGGAAGAATGAAGCATTGTTATACTAGTATTGCATGAAAGGATAAAAAAAGTTCAAGGTAAGGATCCAGAATTAGTTAAGCTTATTGAGAAGTTGAAACAGAACTCGAATTTTGAGTTTGAGTTGAGAAATGATACATTGTGGTTGAAGAAGAGATTATGTGTACCTAATGTTGATGATTTAAGGAAAGAAATTTTGGAGCAACCTCACATAGCAGCCTATGCTATGCATCCTAGTATTACCAAGATATACAATACTTTGACACAATATTTTTGGTGGCCAAGGATGAAGAAACAAGTGACAGAGTATGCTGCTAAATGTTTAACATGCCAATAGATTAAGGCAAAGCATCAAGCTCTAATTAGAAAGGTACAATCATTACCTATTCCGGAGT
>JANIHY010146718.1:0-10247 GCA_027479065.1 Erythroxylum brevipes
CGTGTACTGTTTTTGGTAATTTTTTAAATTTATAAAATAGTCAATATTAATATATTGTATAATTATAAACATGTTATAATTTATTCCCTTAATTTATAATTTATAATTTCATATAATCAAACCAAATTGCAAACTAAAAATCCATTAACTAAAACAACACAAATGACTTTTATTCTATATTCAAAATTTCAGATCACAAATTCATATTTTCAACTCCAAGTCAAACCAAATAATTTCATACAAAATCCAATCTTCCCCTCAACACCGTGTATCATCCATGATACAATTCCAATCAAAATTTGAAAACCCAGATCAGATCACCAAGAAGCAAACAACACAAAAAGAAACATCATTCTCCAACACCGATCCAACATCTATCGGAAATTCACGTTCTAACACAACAATAAATTTAATTAAGCATGAAAATTTTGAAATCAGAAAGAAAATTCATAAAATCAACATCGGGTCTTGGCGGGTCTTCGGGTTTTGTCACAGGTTAGATGTCGATCCGTCTCCGGTGGCTTCAGTTGCGTCTCCGGTGACTTCCCTGCGGTCTCACAGTGTTGTGGTGCGGTGATGAGGAACGGAGAAGGTGATGGCGGTGTCGGGTGACCCGGATCTGCGTGGAGTAATGACGTGGAGAAAGGAGAACGAGGCGAGCGTCGACGGAGGCCAGCGACGACGACGGCGAGAAGAAGACCAGAGGCAGCAGTGGCGAGGAGTGGAGAAGGTGATGGTGATGTCAGGTGACCCGGATCTGCGTGGAGGAATGACGTGGAGAAAGGAGAATGAGGCGAGCGTCCACGGAGGCCAGCGACGGCGACGATGAGAAGAAAACCAAAGGCAGCGGCGACGGCAAGGACCAGGCGCGGTGGAGGGATGAGAGAAGAGGAGGAAAATTTCTGCGTAGAGGAGTAGAAGATGAAGACCGAAAGAGGAGAGGAGAGTCGGTGGGTAGGGATGAGACCGAATTTTAGGTTAAATATTTTCCAAAATTGCTATTAGGTCCTTAGGGGTTTTGAATTTTACGGTACCAGACCGGTACGTCTGGTACTGCCAGTACCAACCAAAAACCACCGGTACCGACCTATATTTTTGGCCAGTACCAATGGTGACCATTCTGTTCCTACTTTTGGCCGGTACGGTACATTCCGGTCGGTACCGGTCGGAATGAAACGATATTCATATCGTTGGGAGTGATGCCTTGGCCTCGGTTTGGTTATTCATTTTCTTGCTCATCGCCTGTGGATGGGAAGGAAAGAAGAGGGGTGAGCTCGACGGCTCGTGAGTAACATATTTATAACCAAGAATAAGCAAAAATCCTTGAATCATTTAATTCCAATGCAAAATTTACACTGTCAACTATGCCACATATGTGTTCCAAAATTTACAACTTATCAAGCAATTTACAAAATCAACACAACGAATACATCAAAATGATTTAAATCATAACCACATAAACACATCGTAAATGATTCGAGTGGATCCAGAACAGAATATACTACATATTTTCGCGTAGCGGTCATGTGTAACCGTGAACTTAGGGGAGTCTGTGAGGAGTTCCATGTCACTAGCAGGCAGGTGGGAAAAACCTATAGACAACTGCACTTGAATTACTTAAGGGACCACCACAAACCCATATAAGAATACATTTCACATTTTTTTCCAAACATATTGGCCAAAATGACACATTCCCGAAAGGCAATTTTATAACCGTTGCATTTTTTTCAAAAATCACTTTCACATTCCTTTACAATCATCAACACAATATGAAAACATTTTCACAATTCATTCACAAGAAAAAGACACATGTCACATTCTCAAATCATCCTAAAGAGTAATAAATACACATTTTCAAAGTTGTTGGAAAGCATTAAATTCCATTTATTGAAAGTAATTGCACTAGCTCATTTTCTCAATTATAAAGATGTTACCCACCTTAAAATCACTTGCTTTAGACTTGCTGAAGATGCCTTTCCTCTAGCTCCTCTTGCCTCCCTTGAATTTCTTCACAATCACAAAAAACCAAATGAAAAGAGATCTTAAAATTGGAGAACCTAAGGAAACAAAAGCATGAAATTTATCCTAGAACACTCATAACCATACTTTTCCTAAGCCATTTGAACCAAAAACCCTTCAAAATTCCAACTAACCTTGAATCTCAACCCATGATTTTTGCTCTTTGGCTCTAATGGAAGATCAAGTCTTTCTCTTTTGTTTTCCTTCTTGAAAAACTCTTAAAATCACTCTTCTAAAGCAAAGAAAGGTGAAACCCTAAGTTGTTCTTCTTCTTCTCTTCTTTCTCCTCTCAACCAAAACACTCTCCTCTCTTCTCCTTCTAATTTTCGTTCCTTCTTCTCCTAATACACAACAAGTCTTCTTTCTTTCTTTTAATGAAACCAAAAAGACCAATCTACCCCTCCTTGTAAGCCTTGTACCTTTTTACCTTAAGTGATCTTCCTATTTTGCCCTTATAAATTCTTATTCCTTCAATTTAACTTACACCATACTATACTCTAACTTAATCTTAATTTCTCAATTTAATACTTCTAATTCCATCAATCTTAGCAATAAATCCTCCAACCATTGACATGCTAATTAAACTCTAACCAAAAACAATTAATCAAACAAAACCTCAAAAATAAATTAAAATCATGCTTATTCAATAAGAAAAGAATTTGGGGGCCAACAGCTTTGGGTCTGTACGAGAATTGTTACGCATCCTGCAAACTATCTTAGAAGTAATTCTGATGATTTTTTCATCCATAACAAAAGTTAGGTTGATCAGTCCAAACAATGTTATAGGATTGAGAATATGAATTATAAAAGAAATTACATCTGTCCATATCGATTTTTTTTCCAAACACGAAATAAAAAATGAAAATATCACCAAATAACAAAAAAGAAATTAATCACGAACAAATATATACAAAACAAAAATTAAATCACAAAAAAAATAAAACACCGCACTCGCCAGTAATGACATGAAAATTTGACCGCACGTCGTTACGCTAGTCAAAATAAAATAACTAGACCTACTATTATAGCAATGGTGAGTCTAGGTTGATCCCATAGAGGTGTGTGTAAAGTTCATAGAATGAAATTAACTGGTGTTTAGGAAAAAGGGAGGTTTTGGATTTTTAAATAAGAAAATAAAATAAAACTAACTAATAAAAATAAATTAAGGAAAACATGCAAAAAGTGATAAAAGTGGGGAATTCGGTAGGGACTGGTTCTTTGGTTCAATCTCGACCTACACACTGATTAAATATATTTTATTAATTTGTCATTATTTAACCTCTCCTAGTAATTATTAATCGTAGGTTAAAAATTAACTCGATTTTTCCCTTAAGTTTTGTTTAATCAAGATACGATCGTTAATTAAACCTAACAACCAAATAACCGAGGATACGATCTCTAGATTTAATTAGATAGTAACATTATGAATTAGGAAAACTAATTAATCAAGGCAAAAATCACATACGATGCATCATTTAACCTAGGTCATGTTATCCCTAATGATTACGAATCATTAGTCGCTACATATGAATTTCAACATAACAATTACGGATTATATCAAAATTCTAGCAATGGGTTTGCAATTAACAATCAATGAACGCATTAAAATCATCACCTCACAACACTCGATAGGTTCATACACAAAAAACTGAATAATAACAAAAATCTGATTAGCCATACACAACACCCAAATCAATTAAAATAGGATAACACAATCAATTTCTAATGAGAGAAAGAAACAACAAAATAATAAAAAATTACTTAACCCGGGTCGTTGGCATCGATGTCACCTTTAAACTAGCATCAGGATGCCTAGCCTTTGATGGATCTTTCTTGAAAAAAAAAGTTTCAGCCCCCATTCCAATCCCTAACTGAAAATCCCTAATTAACTCTTGCTCCTTAATGTTTAGCCACTGTTTTGTCTCTGCTTGGGCCTCTACTGTAGCGCTCCACTGTTCCTCCAATTTGAAAATTAAGTTTTACACTCTTTTAAAACCATCTGCTCCTCTATGTTTCACTCGCTGCTTCTAGGAGGCAACTTCAAGCCAACGCAGTCGCAACCTTCATGCCTGCTTCCAGTCGAAGTCGTAGCTATTGCTCCTCTGGCTAAGCCGCACGCTCTCCCCTCTGCTGTGCCATCCTCTGTTGATTGATTGGACGAATAAACATCCCAACTCCTTCTTAAAACCTTGCTGCTTATGCCCAACAAATTCATAAAGGTAGACATACGTGTATACATTCAACGTAAAACGTAGACGCACTTTAACGAATATGCATTACCCATTGTGCCTCACTACCTTGCCTCTGCGTTTCGTTCATATGGTAGTGTCGTTTTGTCTAATTCTTTACTTGGATTATTTCTTCTTTAGTCTTCCATTTTTCTTTTTTTAATTTTCTTTGTCTTACTCCATGAAAACAAGCGAGTATCGATCTTCAAAAAATGTCCCAAATGGGGTGCTTTTGACTCACTTTAATTTCTTTGCTTCCAAATTGTACCTAAAATCACATATGAATTAAAGTGAGTATCTTAAGCATTTTTGCACCATTAATCACTAAGTGTAAATAATTAAATATATCAACAATTAAACACATATCAGGACGTCATTTATGGATTCAAGAGAAAGTCTTGATCCATAATTTCTGTGACTACCAGCAACTGATAGATGCTACACTCTAGGCTAAAAAAGTAGAAAATATAAGGAATGAAGTGAGCAGAAAGAGGAAGTATCGAGAGTAGTTTTCCAAGAAAAGGGTGAGTGCTCCAATTCCTGGGAGCGGTATGAAGAGTTTCCATACACATAGTGAGGTGGGGAGTAGTGCCATGGCTAAGAACAAGTAACCAAGGGCAGCTTCAGTGCAAATCTCAACCACAGGGGCTAATAACAGGGTGGAGAGGAGCAGGAACATGAAACCCCAATGTGAGCATTGTGGAAAGCTTCACAAGGGAGAGTGCTTCAAGTTACTTGGAGCATGCTTCCAATGTGGAGAGAAGGGACACATGATCAAGGATTGTCCCCAAGTAACAAGGCGAGAGGGGTCGTAGTTGCAAGCCCCAAGAAAAGCAGAAACAGTGGGGACCAAGCCAGTCATTGAGGTGGGCAATTCTAGTGCTGCAAGGAAGGCTGTTCCTCTAGGAAGGCCAAGAGGTCAAGTTTATGCAAGGGTGTTCGCCATGACCAAAGAGGAAGTTGCAGTCGCACTTGAAGTTGTTACTGGTATAGTTCAATTATTTAGTTCTAAAGCATATGCGTTGATTGATTCTAGTTCTACATATTCATTTATTTCCACAAGCATGATTTTGCATGATGTTAAACTAGTGCCCATGGATAGTCACTTGATTGTCAGTACTCCCTAAGGGAGAAAGATGATAATAAGTCAAGTGTATAGAGAATGTGAGCTCTTCATCGATGGTGTTAGACTGGTAATGGACTTACTATCTCTAGACCTAAAAGACTTAGATGTCATATTTGGAATGGATGTTATGGAGAAGTATCATATGAAGTTAGATTGTAGCCTCAAGGAGGTGGAATTTGATTTGGGCAACGGTGAGAAGGTGATTTTCAGAGGGGATAGGAAAACACTATCACCAAAAATCATTTTAGCATTGCTAGTTGACAGGATGATGGGAAAGGGATGTGAAACCTTCTTGGCTTATGTTGTGGACACTGATGTGAATGAAGGGAAGTTAAGGAAATTTTCAGTTGTAAGGGAATTTCCTTATGTGTTTCCAAAAAATTTACCTGGCTTGCCTCCGGTGAGGGAAATCGAGTTTGCCATCAACTTGATTCCCGTAACTGCACCCATTTTGATACCACCTTATACGATGGCTCCAGTTGAGCTGAAGGAGTTTAAGGAGCAGTTAGAAGAACTGTTAAAGAAGGGATATATAAGACCAAGTTCATCACCATAGGGAGCGCCAGTCCTGTTTGTTAAGAAGAAGGATGGGACATGATGCATGTGCATTAATTACGGATGGCTCAACAAGGTGACTGTTAAGAACAAGTATCCTCTATCTCATATTGATGATCTGTTTAACCAGTTGCAGGGAGCAAGTGTCTTTTTCAAGATTGACCTCAGATTGGGATATCATCAGCTCAGAATTAAGGAATTTGATGTAAGCAAGACAATCTTTAGAACTCGTTATAGGCATTACGAGTTCTTAGTCATGCCATTTGGACTGAACAATGCTCCGGCTGCATTTGCGGATCTTAAGAATAGGGTCTTCAAGGAGTATCTGGATTAGTTTGTCATAGTTTTTATCAATGACATTTTGGTTTATTCAAGAAGTGAAGAGGAACATGAGGAACACCTCAGGATAGTTTTGCAATCACTGAGGGAGAAGGAACTTTATGCTAAGTTCAGCAAATGTGAATTCTAGCTTCATGAAGTAATTTCCCTTGGACATGTGATATCGAAATATGGGGTGCATGTTGATCCAAAGAAAATTGAAGCAGTGGTGAATTGGCATGCACCAAAGACAGTGACAGAAGTGGGAGTTTTTTGGGTCTGACAGGTTATTATAGGAGATTCGTTGAGGAATTTTTTATGATAGCTACTCCGATGACTAAGTTGTTGAGAAAGAATCAGAAGCTTATCTAGAGTGATGAATGTTAGAAGAGTTTTGAGGAGCTTAAGTACAAATTGATAAGTGCTCCAATCTTGACTTTGCCTATGGGAGATGAAGGTTATACAACTTACAATGATGCTTCAAGAAAAGGTTTGGGTTGTGTGTTGATGCAAGAACATAAGGTGATAGCTTATGCCTTGCGGCAGTTAAAACCTTATGAATTGAATTACTCGACCCATGATCTGGAATTGGAAGCAGTAATTTTTGCGGTGAAGATTTGGAGACATTATCTGTATGGGGTTCAGAAGAAGATTTTTATAAATCATAAAAGTCTCAAGTATTTGTTGAGCTAAAAGGAACTGAATTTGAGACAAAGAAGGTGGATTGAATTGCTCAAGGATTATGACCTGTTGATTGAGTACCATCCAGGAAAGGAGAACTTAGTAGCAGATGCTTTGAGTAGGAAATCATTAATAGCCCATGTTCAGAAAGTTTATCTGTCGTTATTGGAAGAAATGACTAAGCTTAGGATAAGCTTGAAATAGGAGGAATCAAATTGTATTATTGTAAATTTCGGAGTGAGACTGATACTAAGGGAGAAAGTTAGAGTTATAAGCACAGGATATAGAATTGAGTAAGCTCCGAGAAGAAATCCAGAATGGCAAGAAATTTGACGTGGTAGTGAGGGATGATAGACTTATGGTTATTGGAAACAGACTTTGTATTCCGAATGTCAAGGAAGTAAAGGATGAAAATTGGATGAGGCACATAATGCGCCTTATGCCATGCACCCAGGTAGCACCAAGATGTACAAAGATCTGAATGAGCATTTCTGGTAGAAAGTCATGAAGAAGGATATAGCATAATATGCAAGCAAGTGTCTAGTGTGTCAGCAAGTCAAAGCTGAACACCAGGCACCTTCAAGCAAGTTAAGGCCATTTTCCATTCCTGAATGGAAGTAGAAAAGAGTAACTATGGATTTTCTGATGGGCTTGCCCAAGACCAGTAGGAAGCATGATGCTATATGGGTCATTATTGATCAGTTGACGAAATCAACCCATTTTTGAAAATTAAGCAAACTGATTCTTTGCATGTACTAGCAAAAAAGTTTATTGACTAGATAGTGAGATTGTATAGAATTCTTGATTCTATAGTTTCTGACAAAGATCCTCGGTTTACTTCGAGATTTTGCGGAAGCCTACAAGAGGCTCTGGGAACCAAGTTGAATTTTAGCACGGCTTTTCATCCCCAAACAGATGGTCAATCTGAGAGAACCATTTGGACCCTTGAGGGAATGCTCAGGGCATGTGTGATGGACTTTAAAGGAGCTTGGATAAGCATTTTCCATTGGTCAAATTTGCTTACAACAGTTCGTACCATTCAGATGGCTCTTTATGAAGCACTATATGGAAGGAGATGTAGAACTCCGATATGTTGGGATGAAGAAGGAGAGAGGAAACTGATAGGGCCAGAGTTGCTTCATATGGTAGTCGACAAGGTTAATTTGGTTAAGCAATGGCTTAAGGCAGCACAGGATAGGATGAAAAGTTATGCTGATGCACACTGAAAGGAAATGGAGTATGAAGTTGTTGAAAAAGTCTTTCTTAAGACGTCTCTTTGGAAAGGAGTCATTAGGTTTGGCAAGAAAGGCAAGTTGAGTCCGAGATATGTGAGCCTGTATGAGATTATAAAGAGGATCAGACCGTTAGCCTATAGGTTGGCACTGCTGCCAAAATTGCCACAAATACATGATGTCTTTCATGTGTACACGTTAAAGAGGTAAAGATCCAATCCCTCCCATATCATTCAGGCCAGTGAGGTTCAGTTGGGAGATGATCTGAGTTATGAACAGACTCTAGTGGAGATCTTGGACACTAAGGAGAAGGTCCCTCAGGAACAAAGCAGTTCAACTAGTCAAAGTCCTGTGGAGAAACCATTTTGTGGAACAGGCCATGTGGGAACCTTTGGAAGCCATGAAGGAAAAGTATCCACACCTTTTTAACAATTGAGGTAATAATTTCAAGGACAAAATTCTTTAAAGAGGGGGAGAAATGTTCACCCCGAATTTTTTTCTTGATGAATAAGCATGATTAGATTAATTTTAGGGTCTTGCTAGATTAAGGCATTGAAGGAGGGGCAAAATGGGAAGAAGGAATTGTGGGCTTGTGCTTTAGAAAATAAAAGTTGTTGTCTTGCATTTTAAAACAAGCTAGAAATGTGAATGAGAAAAGGGAGAAGAGAGAAGCACGAAAAAGAGAGAAAGAAGATAAAAGAAGGGAGGTCAATTAGGTTTCAATTTTTCCTATCTCTAAAGAGTGATTTTGAAGGTGTTCAAGAAGGGAAAAAAAGAGGAAGATTAGAGCTTCCATTAGAGCCAAGAAATTCATTGTTTGGTGAAGGTTCAAGGTAAGCTTATGTTAAATGTTTTGTATTTTGGAAGGTTTTTGGTTCAAAGAACTTAGGAAATGCATGGGTTTAAGTATTCCAAGGTCAATTTCATGCATATAGTTCTTTGGGTTTTCCAACTGGAGTTCTTTTCGAATGGGGGGTTTTTGCTAATGTTTGAAGGGAGGCAAAAGAGGCAAGAGGAGACATCCTTGAGCAAGTTTTCAAGCAAGGAAACTAAGGAGGGTTACATTTTTATAATTGAATAATAAGCCATTAATGTTCTTTCAAGAAAAGAGAAAAAAATGTTTTCAACTACTTTTAAAATGTGCATGAATTGTTCTTTAAATGCTTTGAGAAAGTGCTATATGTGTGTGTATGAAGTGTGATGAACTATGGGATAAATATGGAAATGTTTTCAAAAAGATATCAATTTTATGAAATAATGCTTTGAAAATGTGCCATTTGGGTAACGAGTTTCCAAGATGTAAGATGCATGATTATGTGGGTTTGTGGTGGTCCCCTAAGTATGTCATGTTCACTTGATCAAAAGCTTCTCTTGCCTTCCCACTAGTGGCATGGAGCTCCTTTATGGACTCCCCTAAGTTCACGACCACACAAGACCCTTACGGGAATTGTGTAGTACGTTCAGTTTTGGATCCACCCGAACCATTATGATGTATTTATGTGTTTACATGTGTTGTCAAGTTTGATGATTGTTTGACTTATTCAAGTTGAGAAAATTTATGTTCTGTGGATTTTCATGAAAATTGTTATGATCACGAGTTTTTCAAGTGTTTTTTCTTATTACCGATTATAAAACTATTTCCCACGAGCTTTAAGCTCACCCCCATTTCCTCCCCATCTATAGGAAATGAACAAGATAGTGAGTGATCAAACCGAGAGTCAAGGCATCACTCCAATTTGAACATTTTTTTCTTTTTGAAGTGAGATAATGTAAAACAAGGCGTTAGTCGCATTTTAAGAAACTAGTGATTTTGTAAAGTTGGCATTTTTGGATTATGATGTAAGATGGTTCGAAATGCCCACTAAAGCATTGTAAAAACTTTATTCTTTTAATATTAATGAAGTGTGATTGCTGCATGGATGATGTGAGTCGAATTTAGATATATGTAAAGAAGTAATCAACTTGGGTTTATATATATATGTATATGAATGCATATGTTGGACCCCGTTTCCGAAGCCCAACATCGGACATGAGAGCGTGGTGCTTGATGTGTGAAATGGAGCATGTAAATTAAATGATTAAGGAAAA
>JANIHY010146825.1:0-10234 GCA_027479065.1 Erythroxylum brevipes
TCTTGTGTGTTTTGTATATTGAATATTAAGTCTATACTAACGTGTGATTCACTTCAATTGGTATCAGAGCTCGGTGTTCAAGAACTACCGTAACAAAGTGTGGATAAAGATCTATGGTAGAGTCACACATATATATAGCTAAAGGTGCCTCAGTTACTAGACCTCTTGCGTTCAATAGAGAAGACTACCATTACTAGAAAGACAGGATGCGATTCTTCATTGAATCTACTCATATCGACCTTTGGGAGATAATAGAAAATAGACTGTATACACCAGCAGATGAAGAAGGAAATGCTGTTCCACGAATCAGATAGTCTGCGGAGCAAAAAGCCAAATTCCAGCTAAATTCAAAAGCCAAGTTCTTTTTAAGTTGTGCCCTAAGCAGAAGTGAGTACGATAAAGTTCACGAATGCGATACTGCGAAGGAGATATAAGATAAGCTATCCATTGCACACGAAGGCACAAATCAAGTAAAGGAATCCAAGATAAGTATTCTTGTACACCAGTATGAGATGTTCAAGATAAAGGATGAAGAGTCTATCGATCAGATGTTTGGAAGATTTCAAACTATCATCAATGGACTTAAAGCTCTCGGTAGAACTTACGACAATCAATATCACGTTAGAAAGATCCTCAGAAGTTTACCAAAGAGATGGAGACCAAAAGTCACAGCTGTATAAGAAGTCAAGGATTTGAGCGTATTGAAGCTTGATGAATTACTTGGATCTCTGAAGATACATGAAGTTGAACTCGATGCAGAAGATAATCCCAGACGGGACAAATCTATAGCATTAAAGGCCGGATAAAAGAATCACAATAATCAAAGGAAGAGGAACTCATCGTTGAAAGAGCTAAAGATTGAGGAAGTCAAGGATGATGATTCTAGTGAATCAAATCATGTTTCAAGCGAAGAAGATGATGAACTATCCTTTATCTTGAGAAAGATCAGACGCATGTGGAAGAAAAAGACTAAAGGAAACAAAGAGTCTTACCTCAAGAAGAATAGAAAAGATGAAGGGAAGAATCCATCATATGCTATGAATGCAATAAAACGGGACATTACAAGTCCGAATGTCCATTGTTAAAAAGAAAGCCAAAGAAGAGTAGAGAAGGCAAGAAAAGCATGATGGCAACCTAGGAAGATCTAGATTCGTATGAATCAGATATTGACTCAGAGGCATCTGTGCAAGCAAATATTTGCCTGGTAGCCGAAGGAGAAAGTGATGAGGAGGTAACCTCAAAACTTAATGAATTACAAGAAGCATACTCAGAATTATTAAAAGATTCTCATGCAAATCTAAAGCAGTATAAATTGCTTAAGAAAAAGTATATAGAAAACGTGAAAAACACACAAGTGTTAGAAAAGGAGAATGTATGCTTAAAGAAACAAGTAGACGAGATGAAGAAAAAGAGAGTTGTAGATAGATCTGAAGAGATCAATCAGTTGAAACAAAGAATAAACAGTCTTTCAGCTAATCTATCGACATTTACGGAGAGTATTAGAAAAATGAATGATATGCTAGGAAAATACAGACACCCTAATGATAAAAACTAGATTAGGGTTTGCTAAAAACTATACTCAACATAAAAAGAATTCTGCTCCCATTAGGAAAAAATTTCATCAGCCTCATCATCATCAGAAATGTCATCAATTGCATCATCATCATACTATGAATTATGTTAGGACTAACCCTAAAGGACCCAAGAAAATCTGGGTACCTAAGAGACAAATAATATCACTTATAGATATCCTTCCTTGGAAGAAATAGCCAGCAACATTGGTACTTGGACAGTGGTGCTCGCGACACATGACGAAAAGAAGGTCTTTCCTAGATCTTCAGTATAAAGGGAGGATCGGTAACTTTTGGAAACAACCAGCATGGTAAGATAATTAGAATCGGTAAAATCGGTAAAGATTTCTTTGCATGCATTGATAATGTGCTGCTAGTTGATAGTTTAAAACACAATTTGATTAGTGTCAGTCAATTATATGATTCTGGTTTTAAAGTATCTTTCAATCAAAATTCTTGTGAAGTCAAAAATAAGGATGGGTCCATATTCTTTTCTGCCAAAAGACAATAATCTTTACAAAATTAATTTTAGAAGATTATAGAAATCAAAATATTTCCTATTTTATATTAACTGATCAAAAAAAACTGATTTGGTATAAAAAGCTAGGTCATATTAGTTTTAAACATATTTCCAAGTTGATTAAACATTATTTGGTAAGAGGTTTACTAAAAATAAATTTTAACAAGGATTTCTTTTGTGAAAATTGTCAAAAAGGAAACAGGTTAAAACAACGTTTTCTTCTAAAAATATTGTAACTTTTTCTAGACCTCTAGAGTTGTTACATATGGATTTATTTGGTCCAACTAGGACATTAAGTCTTGGGGAAAAGAAGTATGATCTTGTTATTGTTGATGATTTCACTAGATTTTGTTAGATTTTGTTTTTATCACATAAAGATGAGTTTTTTAAGTGTTTTAAAATGCTATCCAAAAAGTTACAAAATGAAAAAGGAATATCTATAGCTAGTATTAGAAGTGATCATGATGGTGAATTTGAAAATGAGAAGTTCAGAATATTTTATGAAGAGAATGAAATTTTTCATAATTTCTCTACTCCTAGAACCTTACAGAAAAATGGAGTTGTTGAAAGGAAGAACAAGACGATTCAGGAAATGGCAAGGACTATGCTATGTAAGATGGATCTTCCTAAGTACTTCTGGGCAGAAGTTGTGAATACAACTTGTTATAATCAAAATAGAATATTTCTACAACCTCTGTTGAAGAAAACTCCATATGAGTTATGGAATGGAAGGAAACCTAATATATCCTACTTCCATCCTTTGGTTGCAAGTGCTCTATATTGAATACAAAAGAAAGTTTGGATAAATTCGATTCTAAGAGTTATTCTGTAATTTTTCTAAGCTATTCTCTATCATTGAAAGCTTATAGGGTTTACAATCTTACCTTTAAGACTGTTGAGGAAACTATTCATGTCAAGTTTGATGATAGTTCTCAACCAAGTAAGAGAGATGATACTGATAATGAAACCCTATCAGTACCTTTGGTTGATAGTGAAGAAGTATCACCATCAGATACTCCCTTAAACAAAGTTGAAGATATTCCTGAGACTCTTGATTTGAAAAAAGATTGGAAATATAAGAGTTCTCATCCAAAAGAGTTGATTATAGGAGAGATCTCAGAAGGTGTGCAAACTAGGTCCAAATTCAGAAGAGAACCAAATATAACGTTTATTTCTGAAATAGAGCCTGAGAAAATTGATGAAGCTCTTCAAGACGAAGCTTGGATTTTAGCTATACAAGAGGAGTTGAACCAGTTTACTAGGAATAAAGTTTGGTCCTTAGTTCCCAGACCACCAAAAAAGTCCATCATATGAACTAAATGAGTTTTTAAAAATAAGCTAGACGAATTAGGAAGAGTGAGTCTTAACAAAGTGAGATTAGTAGCACAAGGCTATAATCAGCATGAAAGAATATACTACAATGAGACTTATGCTCCTGTAACAAGACTAGAAGCTATTAGGATTTTGCTTACATATGTTGTCTGTCACGATATAAAGTCATTTCAAATGGATGTGAAAAGTGCATTTTTAATTGGCTTTATAGATGAAGAGTTTTATGTGAAGCAATCTTTGGGTTTCGAGGATGTCAAGAAACCAGATCATGTCTATAGACTTCATAAGGCTTTGTATGGCTTGAAATAAGCTCTTCGAGCTTGGTATGATCATCTGAGTTCTTTTCTTATTGAAAATAAGTTCACTAGAGGTCAGGTGGATAAAACTTTATTTAGAAAGTGCATTAAGAATGATTTTATCATAGTTTAAATTTATGTTGATGATATTATCTTTGGTGCTACCTCTGAAATGTTATGTACTAATTTTGAAATTTGATGAAAAATAAGTTTGAGTTGAGCATGATGGGTGAGTTAAAATTCTTTCTTGGGTTACAAGTTAAGCAAACCGAAGAAAATATTTTTATTCATCAACAGAAGTATGTTAAGGAGCTGTTGACTAAATATGATATGGAAAAAGTAAAATCAATGTCAACTCCGATGCATCCTTCAAACCATTTGTCCAAGGACGAAACTGGCAAGAAGGTTGATCAAATCCTGTATAGAGGGATTATTGGTTCTTTACTTTACCTTACAGTAAGTAGACCTGATATTCTGTTTAGTGTTTGTTTATGTGCAAGATTTTAGGCAGATCCTAGAGAGTCTCATTATATTGCTACTAAAAGAATTTTAAGATATCTATTAGGTACTACTGATCTTTGCTTAATGTATGAGAAAGGTAAAGATTTCAGGTTAACTGGCTACTATGATGCGGATTATGCCAGAGATTGGATTGATAGAAAAAGTACGAGTGGAGGATGTCACTTTCTTGGTCACAACCTAGTTTCATGGTCAAGTAAAAGGCAAAGCTCAATTGCTCTATCAACTGGATATGTTAGCCGCAAGTTGCTGTTCATAGACACTGTCGATTAAGTACCAGCTAGAAGACTACTCAATACAAGAAGAAAAAATCTCAATCTACTGTGACAACATAAGTGCCATCAACCTGTCGAAGAACCCTACACAACACTCAAGAGTTAAACATATCGAAGTCAGACACCATTTTCTACGAGACTACGTTCAGAGGAAGATTGTGAGCCTTTAGTTTATTGAGACGAACCATCAGTGGGTGGACATATTCACTAAGCCATTAAGTGAAGAAAGATTTAGATAAATCAGACGAAACCTTAACATGTTGATGTTAAGTAATTAACCGTCAGACACGTCATAACCCAGATGAAAAGATGGAAAGAGTTAACGGTAATTGTAACAGTGAGTTACAATTGGTAACGTCCGTTAGAAGAAGTTTTGGAGGGAAAGCCTCTCATAGCCTTGAGAACGTCACCTATTCTAGAACACTCTTGATATACCTTGACATCGATCTTTGAAGAACTCTCAAAAAAAGCTCTTCATTACTCTGTTTAGATTTCAAACCTTCCTTGCTCACATACTCAACCTTAGAAACCAACTTCACTTCTTTGAGAAATACCTCTGTGCATTCAGTTCGTTGTTAACTACAGAAACAATGGAGCCAGCAATGACGAGTGGGAGATTTGTTGATTTTGAGTCCTTGAAGCAGGACAAGATGGATATCGAACCAGAGATTGTAGCAGCCAGGTGGAGGAATTTCTTTCGAGTTCGAGAGATAGTCTACACGAATGAAGTGTATTACTTCTGGAAGAATATGGAAGTGGTAGCTAATACTTTTGTATCTATAGTGGATAGAGTGTCGATTATAGTGACAAAGAAGTTAATCAAAAAGGTCACTAAGTGTCCATGTGATGGAGAAAAGCTTACAAATAAAGCTAGATGGATGACACAAGCTAGCATAAAGGAGACTCAGATCAATCGACAGTTATATGGAAGCAATGATCCAAAGGAGAAGAGGGCGTCAAATCTTATTCCAAAGGCTAGGGTACTACACTCACTTCTTTTCCATTGTGTACTACCGAGAACAAGATCAAGGCATTTAGTAACAACACTAGATGAACAATGTTTGTTCCATCTACTTAATTGCCAGCCAATAAATCTACCATTCCTTATTTTCAATTATATGGAAAATATTAAGAAAGACTCGACCACTCTACCCTATGGGATGATGCTGACAAAAATATTCAAAGACTCTGGAGTTCTTCTAGAGAGAGGAAATGGGATGAAGCTGAATGCCAAAAGCGTCATCAGTTCTGCAACAATTGGTAGAATGGGCTTGAAGAATCTGGAGAAAGAAGAAGCAGATTCTAAGACGAAATCTAGGATTGAGGGGGAGCGTGCTGCTAAGGTAAGAGAATCTCCCTCAAGGAAATCAAAATCTCAATCTGTTGAGATAATGCCTATAGAAGGAGAAAGAAATCATCAAGTAAATCAATGATGGAAAAGGTGATTTCTCATAAAGAAGGAAGCTAGGTGCTATCTCAGGAGAAAGTAACCTTGAAAAGAAAGGGGGAAATACTTCTTTCAGAGAAGCCGAAACAAACGAAAAGGTCGCTCAGAGTTTGAACCCTATGTCAACAAGAAGAAAGGAAAGGGAGAGAGTTGATTCATGAAGGAGACTCTGAGAAGAAAACACCTCAGGCATTAAGGTCCTTAGTTTCAATTTTGAAAGAAGATTTAACAAAAGTGGCAAAAGAGACTGTTATTAAGAGAAAATTGGACTTTGAGAAAGAGAAAATTCAATCTCAGCAGACTTCAAAACTGATTAGAGAAAATAAAAGGAAGAAAATCAGTGAGAAAAAGAGCACTCGTACTGCTGTTCAGAAGAAGAAAAGGATAGTTGAACGCAGTCTAGTACAAGTCAATACCTCTCAACCGCTAAGAAAAGAAGACTTGAGAGTCAGGATTATTGAAGAAAGCCAACCTGTCAGGAGTAGCAACTTTGTAATCATTAGGGACACCTCAAAAAGGTCAATCAAGGCACAATCACAACCAATCTTGGTAAATAGTAGTACAACGCATTTGTTGAGTGATGACAAGAAAAGTATGTATGGTTTTCTAAGGGATGAAGGAAACAAACCATATCCCACACAGATGACAAGGCAGAAGTACACTATTCTACCAATCACAAAGAGAACTGTGATTAAGGTTATGCCTGACATACAACCAAGACCTTACATTGTTCGCAATGAGGAAAAAGGAAAGAAGAAATTGTTTCCTGGAGGAACAACAGGTGATCTGACAGAAGAACAGATCGAAGCTAAAGTGAGAAACATTGATGAAGCTTGCTATGCAGTTCAGCAGAAAGGAACATATGTTTTCCACTACATTTCTAAAGCATCAGGAAGCAATTATGGTCAAAGAACCATTGAAGACTCTTCTCAAGTGGTTGGAAGACTTACAAAAGGGCAGTACAGATCCATTAGGATTGGAGACTGAAGCTACTCAATAGAGTCAATTGTGCTTCACAATGTGCACATTAGAACTTTGCAAACTATGTCTTCAATTGGAGATGTTCTACACCTTTTTGGAAGACAAGTTCTACGACTAACTAGCCCCGGTGACCTTGATCTCCTGGAACCCAACTTACCTATTCAACCTCCTACCCTTGCAATAACTGAACCAGGTGCCATATCTTCAGATGCATATACTACGACTGTTGGTCTTGAAGTAGTACAATAGAAGCATGATGAAGACATTAAAGAGAAAGTTGATAATCTGTGTGCTTCTGTGAGTGACTTGCACAGAGAAGTAGCGTATATTCGAAAAGATCTCAAGTCACTCTGAACTGAAATGAGAGAAATGTTTTCTCAAGTTATGAAGCATCTGCGATCATGATTCTTTTTGATCAATAACAAATAGGGGAGAAAGAAGAAAGAAGAAAAGAGAATAGAGAAAGAAATGGCAAAGATAGGGGGAGAACAAGAAGAGAAGAAAAGAGAAGAAGAAGAAGAAGATTTTTGCTATTGGCTATATTCTTTCATTAATTGTTTTTTCTATAATTTTTTCTCATTTTATGATTATTTGTTATCATCAAAAAGGGAGAGACTGTTAAGTAAAAAATGAATTTACGATTAATAATTTTGATGAAAACTAAATAATAAAGCAGATAGAAATGAGACGCAAAGCATAAAGCAGAAGAAAGAAATATGGAACAAGTAGAAAATGAGACGTAAGACGGAAGCAAAATGAGATGCAAGAAGAAAATGAGATGCAAAAAATAAGACACAAGCAGAAGACAAAAATGAGACCTAAAAAATGAGACGTAAGCGGAAGACAAAAATGAGACGTAAGCGGAAGACAGAAATGAGACGCAAAAAATGAGATGCAAGTAGAAGAGGAAATGAGACGCAAAACGAAAATGAGACGTAAGACGGAAACAAAATGAGACGCAAGAAGAAAATGAGACGTAAAAAATAAGACGCAAATGGAAGACAAAAATGAGACGCAAAAAATGAGACACAAGCGGAAGACAGAAATGAGATGTAAAAAATGAGACGCAAGCAGAAGACAAAAATGAGACGCAAAGCAGAAATGAGACACAAAACAGAAATGAGACGCAAGGCGGAAATGAGACGTAAGACAGAAATGAGATGCAAAATAGAATATGAGGTGCAAAGCATAAAACAGAAAAATGAGACGAAAGAATCGAAGAGGAAGACCTAATACAACGTCGGATGATCAATCAATTTGAGTTAGTTTCAGAACTTAACTGAATAACCGTTTCTTTAAAGATCAAGAAACAAGAAGAAAGAAGCAGTTGAAAACAAAGACTATAAGTACGAGTTGGAGTCGAATACTAAAAGAGTTAATGATTTTAGGGACTTTTAAAAAGCTAGAAATCTTATTCATTGTGCTAAATTTAGAGCAACTATTGTCTGTAATAAAGCTCGAAACATCTTTCAGTAGAAGGAAGAAAAGTTGATAGCCTGAAGAGGCTAAGTCAGAAAAGAATACTTGTTGTAAGAGACCTGAAGAGGCTCGGAGAAAAGAATACTTGTATCTTTGAGAAGTATAGTGAAATCTCATAAAAGATTATGAGGATTGGACGTAGCCCACAATTTGGGGTGAATCAGTATAAAATTGCTGTGTCGATTCTCATCTCTCATCTCTCAACTTTTTAATTTCTATTGTTAATTGCAATACTTCATAATAATATTTTTCAATTGTTTGAGAAAGCAAGTTTTTCTTTTAAAAAGAAGTTTGTTTTTAAAAGGGGATCGTTTGCAAAAACGGATACACAATTCAACCCTCCCTTCTTGTGCATTTTGTATATCGAATATTAAGTCTATACTAATGTATGATTTACTTCATCATCTTTATTTCCCTTAAGAAACATCTTCTTTTTTCCCTTTTTTCTTCATTTGTCACAAGGGTTGAACATCTTGGTTGTATGTCTGGCATAATTTTTATCGATGTTCTGCTCGCAATCGAATAGATTGTATACCGATCCTTTGAAATCTTCAATGGATATGGTTCTACCTTCTCATCTCACAAAATAACATTAAATTTTCGTTCTTCATGACTTAGGAGATGTATTGTCTGATCGTTAATCGGTAGAGGTTTGATTAATACCTTAACTGACTTTTTCAAAGATTCTCTAAAATAATTGAGCTTTACTGATTGTTCGATAATCTTCATTTTAAAATTTTTTTGTTTATTGGTTAGGAAGGATTGTAAGGTTCCAATTGGTGTTCAACTGCTTTTGTTGAACATCAGATGAAGAAATCCTTTTCTGATTGGGCTTCACCTTCTTTTGTTCTTCTACTGGTTTAGAAGAAAGTTTTTGTTGAGGTTTCTTCCTCTCAAATACTAACTTCCTTTTAATTTCTGTCTCTCCAGATAATTTTTTTGATTGACTTTGCAAAATAGAGACAATTGATCTAGTAGGTTGCTGTCTTTTCTTTTGCTTTTCAGAATCTCCATCAAGAATAAGAGATTTCCACTTCTTCTGTTCTTGTTTTCGTAAGGTCAATCATCTTGGTGACCTTGTTGACTATTTGGATTTTTCTGAATAAAGTGTCTCTGCCTTTCTCTTCAATGACACTTGTTACGATGATTGTTGAACCCGACTTTCCTCTTTCTGTAGAATCGTCTTAGGTTTTATTAGTGTATCATATAATTTCTCAGTCTTTTCTTCTACGGATGTTCATCCTATTGATCAAGGTTTTGTTTTCTTACAGACGTACCATGTTCACTTCTGCCCTGTCTTACAATAAGCTCCCCCTCAGACCTTGCTTTTGGTGTAGAACCTATATCCGCCTTATCATCAAACTTTATCCCTTTTCTGTGAATAGTTGTGGCATTAATAATTCTCTTCACATCCATCTTTACCTTATTACCTCAGTCGAGAAAGATTCCAGATTCTCTATGTACATACCATACCCAGAAATCGACAAAAATAGATGAAAAACTTGAGTTGTGGAGAAAACACGCCAGATAGAAAACAAATGAGGGAGCTGCTGGATGACAAAGAAATATTGAAGAAAAAATAGAGAGAAGGATTGTCTTTAGGTTATCAAAATGATGTCATTTAATTTTTTTTATTCTTCTCCTTTTTTTGCTACGAAAATACATTTAACTACAAAGTTTATTTTCTTAGCTAATAATTATAGGACCTATGTATTTTAGCTATTTAATAGCAAAGGTTTTTTACTACAAAAATAAGTTCACAGTTAAAAAATATTGCCAAATCTTATTAGCTACAAAAATATTTCGCAGCTAAA
>JANIHY010146838.1:0-10233 GCA_027479065.1 Erythroxylum brevipes
AATATGATAAAAATATTTGCCATGTTATTAAACAAAGTTAATAATTACAAAACTACATTATTCAATCTATTACATAATAATTGGGTCATGGGCATAATTCCAACATATGGTTGATGAGTGGCATAGAACATTTTCGATTATCTTGTCCAAATTTACGTAAGACGACCTACTTGGACTAGTTGTTGCCTCCACAACCTTTCTTTTCCATTCCATTGCATTCCTTTTCATTGCCTTACCTTTCTCTCCCTCCATCAACTCATTCAGAAGGCTATGGATTTCACCTCTCTTCACATCATTGTTGATCTCTAACCCGATCATCTACTTACCACAACCAAACCAACAGTTTGTTTACTGCTCTGCGAAGAATGGCCAACATATCATGGGAACCCCACCACACAAACTCTCCATCATGGAACTCCATCCGCAATGTGTTAAGAACACTCTAACTTACCAACAGTGTTGTAGAATTTGTTACTGTGGACACCAACTTACCAACAGTCCCCTCTACTTGGTCTCCGTCGCAAACTCTGGAGGTACAATTGCCATGTCACCAATCACAAGATCAGGCCTGATAACCTATAAGAAAGTGAGTTTGCTATCAACCAGTCCCCAAGCAAACTCAATTAGTTGTTGAGGAGTCAAGACTGTGGTACTGCCAAAATTCACATAAACTGCTGTTCCTGGTTCTTTTGAGTCCAGCCATTACAGACAACCTGGTTGTTCTTTCCATAGACTGGATCCAATGGAGTTTAAGGAACTGTCCTGTACATACTTTTCAAGAAACGGGAGAGGACCGATGGAATAAATTGAGGGGAAGGTTGAAGCAAAACTCTCTAAAAACTCATGATCTAAATCATCAAACGTGTTAAATATAAGCGCTGAAGCTTCACGAGCGTTGTGAAATTGTTCAATAGCTAAATTTAAAAAAAAAATTGTTCAATAGCATAATGGAGCATAACATCATTGGGGTCGGTGGTTCTTATGAAAGTTGGCAAATCTTTAAGGCGGATGCCTTCCAAACCAGGTATCTAGTCAATAACAGTGTTTAGGTACCCATTAGTTAGACAACTAGTATCTGCACATAATGCAATTAAAAGGGGAAAAAAGATCTAAAAAAAACGAAGATCAATCATATACCAAACTGAACATTTAATCATGTGTACGGTGTATTACAAAAAAAAAGATTTGTCAAAACAAGCATCGAGGGAGGAATTTGAATCTATACCTTTCAGTGGTGCCAATCCCTTTTCAAGTAAATGGGGATAGTGCAAGTAATTAAGCCATGAAGCTACAAGCACTGGCCGTCCAGAAAAGAGCAATAGGAATACCTAGTTCCTGAGCAGTTTTGACGGTGAAGCTCATGCAGAAATGAGAGACTATACAAGTAACAGGAGGAACAAGGTACGACGTTGTGTCATTGAGTTTCGAGAGGAGGTCTCTGAAAGGAGCTAAACAAGTTTTGCTGGCGGAATGACAGAGAGATGACCCATCTTGGATGGAGACAGCATTGGAGGGTGGGAGGCTGTCAGGAATGGTTTCGAACTGGAACGTAGGGAGTTGAGGGAGAGAGTCACATGCAGTAGCTCTTGATAGGCATCTATGGTTGAATTCAGAGTAAGGTGATGTGAAAGCCTTTGTGCTGAAGAAGCTTAGCTAGCTTTAGCATGGGGTTTATGTGCCCTTGTGCTGGTAATGGGAGGCATACTGCATGAGGATGGAATCTTTCTTCTGCCAGAGAAACCATCAGTGCCTGTAATCTCTCCCGCTCTCTATCTCTCCGTGTCTGTAGTTTCTTTCCGTTGGCCCGTTCCTAGACGAAGTGTCCTCCTTGTAATCAACAAAGGGATGCTTCGTACATATAGAATTATTGCCCACCACATTTTCATTTTTTTTTGTTTTGTGTTTTATTACAAGGAAAGAAACACGGTACATATTACATCATGAGTCGAGGGCGACAACCACCCGACGTGTCCTCTAACAGAATTGAGAGGCACCCTGTGGATATACTATCAAAAGTAGTGGATCCTGATCTCAAACTGCGTTGCATAGTTAGCGAGTCAGTCTGCATTTCGATTGCCTTCCCTGTGAATGTGTCAGGATAAGATTACCCAGTTCCGATTGAACAATTCATTGATACCCAAAACTGGGGGATTAAGAGACATTTGTCGTTGGGATGAGGATGCTAGAAGCTGAATCACCTCTCATAAGTCAACCTCTAAATCAATTCACCAATAGCCCAAGTTCCAGGCGAGGTTGAAACCTGAGTAGACCCCTCCCCTCCCCCCTAAGTTCAGCAAAGAGAGAAGTGGACCAGCCAATATTCTGTACAAAGTCTCTAAGCCAAGCACCCAAACTATCACGAACCAAGCCCACTACTATGGCTGATGCGAGCAATCTTTTGCTTGCTCCATCTGTATTTAATCGAACCCAGCCTTGGGGTTTTTTTTTTTTCATTTGAGAGGTTATTCGCATCAAGGGCGATTAACAAGATTGGCTTTGCTGAGCCAGAAAAACGCCTTATAGATCTGATGCACAAACTCTAGAGCATACTGCATTGGGAAGTCAACCAGGAAAAGTGCTCTTCAAAAAGGGTCATGTTTCGCCAAGTCCATAGAAACCACCAAGCAGTGCCGAAGATGATTGACCAATCCCATCCAAGAGCAATGCGGTGTGTTTGTAAGTTCTTAGATAGCCACTCCTGGGTTGTCATGGTGAAAAAAATCAATGGAGACTACTTGAGGAGGGAACATACTCCACAATTGTCAAGCTTTAAGGCAATCTCGGACTACATGTAGTGCGGTTTCTTTTAAAAGGCAATGATAGCGTGAAGTTTTGGTTGTTAGCATTCTTCGGACCCTTTGTTGGTTGGAAAGTAGTCGATCGTATAAGAGGAGCCAGAGGAATGACCTAATTCATTATGGGCCCTGTCACCACCAAATTAGCTTCCAATACCCAGTGGTTGAAGCATCGTCATGATCCATTATCATGGAATAGGCGGATGCAATAATGAACTGCCCATTGTCTGTCTTTCCCCAGTTTAGCTTATCCAAACCTAGATAAGGCCTGGAGAGTAATGTACCTGCTATATAGACATATAAATCGAAGAAGGAAGTAGATGTTGGTGCTTCCCATTTCCAATTGCCGGCAATGTCCACAAAATGTTGAATGCAGAGATCTGTAGTTGCTTGGGGAATAGGAGCTACTGCATAGTGAATAATAGGACCCCAATCGCTAGCCCAGAGGTCTAGCTAGAATCGAGCCCGAGCTCCATCGTAGACCGTCCATTTCATACTCTCTAAGATATGGTGTCAAGTAGCTTTGATACTCCTCTAAACCATCGGACCACCAGTAGCAATAAGAGAAGATGGAATTTGGTTAGCATCAAATTTATACTTAGCATAGAGGATTTGTACCCGCAATGTTTGCGGCTTGGAAACCATTGACCTCCCTAATTTTGTTAAGAAGGCATCATTGGTCTCCCGAATTTTCCTAATGCTTAGGCCTCCCTTCTCTTTGGGTTGACAATCTCTTTCCCAATTCACCAAGTGGATACTTTTGTTGTCTTGAGTCGGGCCCTATAGAAATTTGCGTATTAATATCTCTAATTCGTCATAAAGATTTCAAGACAACTGAACTGTCTGTATAGTGTAAGTGGGAAGAATTGCGAGGACGAATTCTGTCAACGTGATGCGTCCAACGAGCGACAATAAACTAGCTGACCACCCCGATACGTGTTGGTGAGCCTTGTCAAGAATGTGTTGATAGGTCCTTTCTGTGACTCGCTCATGCAGAAGGGGAACTCCAAGATAACAACCTAAATCATTAGTTTACTTGAATCCCAATTCGCTACTTAAGTAATGCACCTTTGATTGATGGATATTCTTAGAATAGAAACAATAGGATTTGTCTTGACTGACCCGTTGGCCTGAAGCTATACAAAAAGTATGTAATGTGTCTCTGATCACATGTACTTGTTCTATGGAGGCTTCCGAAAATAGAATGAGATCGTCTGCAAAAAAATAAATGGCAGATTTGGGATCCTCCTCTACTTAATTGAATAGGCTTCCAGATACCTTAGGACACGGAGGCATGTATTAGGTGACCCAGTCTTTCCATATAGAGTACAAAAAGATATGGCGATAATGGATCTCTCTGTCGAATGCCTCTGGTGGGTGTGAATGCATCACTGAGTTCGCCATTCCAATTAACTTGCATAGTTACCGAGGAGAGACACTTCATTATCAGATTTAGTATCGAATCCGAAATTCCAATCTCAATGAGATTTTCTTGGATAAAGCCCCAGGACATCCTATCATAAGCTTTCTCAAGGTCCACTTTGATAGTAAGCATTCCTTTGTTGCCTGATTTCCTCTTCATTGTATGGATGACTTATTGGGCAATGATAATATTGTTTGTGATTAGTTGTCCTGGAATGAAACTATATTGAGTTGGGGCTATGAGGGCATCTAGGTGTGGTTCGAGCTGATTGACAACCATTATGGAGATAGCTTGTATAGCACTGAACATAAAGCTATAGGCTTAAGAAAAGTGATTGAGGTAGGATTAGGGATCTTTGATATAAGAACCAAGATGGTACAATTCAGTTCAGAATCCCAAACTTCAAGTCAGAAAATTTTCTGTATGAAGAGAGTTAAAGTCAGTTCGACAGTGTGCCATTGGGATTGGTAGAATAATGTGGTAAAACCATTATAGCCTGGTGCTTTATTTGGTTCCATACCAAAAAACACGTCCTTGATTTCTTCAGGAGTAATTGGACTTTGCAAATCAGTTTTTCTCTTGTGAGATATTGAAGGGCCATGACCCTTGATAGGAAGGTTCCTAGGTGTATTAATATCTTTCGTGTAAATTTTTTCTAGGAAGTTCTTCGCTATCTGTTTGATGCTGTCCATGCCTGAGACTATCCACCCATTGTCATCCTTTAGAGTCTCAATTGCCATTTTCCGTCTTCTGGAAGAAGTGATGGATTGATAATACCTCATATTTTTGTCTTCTTGGCTTAACCACTGGCAATGGGAGCTTTGGTGCCAATACAGTTCTTCCTAACAAAGGACCTATTCTAGTTCAGAACGTAAGTAGGCCTCTAGCTCTCTTAGAGAAGTCGAATCCTTTTCTTCTAAGCTGGTTTAAGCACCTTGTAGTCAGGCCATGAGTCTTTTTTGGCGCCGAAAGACACTGCCAAAAATTAATTAGAATTCCATTGCTGTAACCATTCAGAGAAATTGCGGATCGCTTTACTAAATTCAATCAGGTTGGAGTCCAATTATCCTTAACAATTTGTTCAAACCATTCTGAGTCAGCCAAGCTGCCTGAGATTTGAACGCCCTAGTGGTTGAAGGGATGATTGTATTCTGGTTAAGATTAAACAGAAGGGGTCGATGGTCGAATTTTAAGAAAGTCGGATACATAACATTAGCGTTCGGGAATGTTGATTGCCATGTATTAGAATAAAGAACTCTGCTTAATCTCGCAAAACTTTGCCTTTTTCGCCAAGTAAACTTCGACCCTAAGTATCCTAAATCCTATAGTTGGTAACAGTGTACACAGTTCCAAAATTAATTATTGACTATTGGGTGAAGCCAAGAGTCTCCATGTTTGTCATTGATCTCTAATTTAGCATTGAAATCTCCACCCATAATCCAAGGTATGTTCGTGGCCTTAGCAATTTTCCCCAGAGAATTCCATAAGTAGTGTTATAATGCATATGTGGAACTTGCATATATGGCTGTGAATGCAAAGGAAATTTGCCACCATTCAACATGAGTACATACAAATTGTCAATGGGAGAGAAGAATATGCACACCAATATTGACTTTCCAAAGTAACCAAATGCCTCATGAGAATCTTGTGGCTTCCACCCTGAAGGAATGCTCAAAACCTAAACTTTTAACCACCTTCTGCACCCGATGGCCATTTATTCTAGGTTCAAGTAGCACAAAAAGACTAGGGTGGTGGATCCGGATATAATTTTTCATAATCGGCTTGAAGGTCTTACCCCCAGCACCTTGGCAATTTTAAAGAAAGATCGACATAAATTGAGCAATAGATAGAGAAAACACTATTAAACCTTAGTGTTTACTAAGTTTCCATCCAGAACCCTATCATGGGTGACCTTTTGATTTAGTTGGCTCTCGACTCTCTAAGAGTCATAAGTAACTTCAATGTCCTTCTCAATGACTCCATTTCGTGTCCGGTGGGCGAGATGGTGGGAGAAGGTGTTCAATTGGCGATGGAGGTTCAGTGGTGTTCATACAGACATCAGCCAACACTACTATCATGTCCTCTCCATGTCTGTCTTCTTGCATAGCCTCCATGAATGATTGATCCTGGATGATTAAGTCTACATGGGACGGAATAGAGATGGCCACTTGTTGGGAATTTGGTTGCTGAGTCATCTTGGACGACATCGTTGGGTCTGAGCTGGAGTTTCGGGTTGTGGAGTAGGCCTTTGAGTTGGGTTGGACATGGCTTGCTTTACTACTTTGTTCGTTTAGGTATTAGTCCAGTTTTTCCCTTTAGATGTTGATCCGTTTGTTTCAGAGTCTCTTATCTTTAAGTGATTTGAAGTTATTCGATAGAGATGATTTGAAGTCAATAGTGGCGAGATCTCGTCTCCATAATGTGTTGCCTCAGTTGAAATGTTACCGTTCATTGCATCCATCGATACCTGATTTGACAGAACTATATACCTCGAGCCCCTCAACTCCTCGTGTTTCTCTCTGGCCCTCTTGTCTCGTCCTTATGCCGTTGATGGAGTTAATGGTCATCGGGTGTGGCACTGGACTTGGGTCCAGGGGTCGTAACTATCCATTTGAGAGGCGAACGTCGTCCGACCTAGGCAAGATTCAATTGCTATAGTCAACTCCTGCTCTGTTGAGTTGCCCCCATTTGCCTACTGCTCGGTGTGTCTTCTCGGAAAGCCAGAAGCACCGTGGCCGATTAAGCCACACGAGAAGCAGATCTGTGGCAATCCCTCGTACGCAACCTTAATAAATTCTCCATCTAGTTCGATGATTGAACGAAGAGGGGAGTTTAAATCGATATTGAAGGCAACTCGCGCAAATGTTCCACGTTGGGCTTGTTGGGTATTGTCATCAATCTTGATCGTGTGACTAATTAGGTTTCCGAGTGCGGTGAGGATAGACGGGTGATATAGAGCAACTGATAGTTCTGGAAACCGAACTCAGGTGACCACATTCAATATCATTCCAGAAGAAGGGCAGAAGTCGAAGGATCATGGTTGTACAGACAAGACATGCCCAAAAATCACCCATGGTCCTTGGGTGAGGCCTTGCAGATAATCAGATTCCTCGACAAAGTAGATCAGGTAAAATTCATTCTCCATATCCACGATGGGTCTAATGAGTTTCCACATGGAATTGAGTCTAGTTTTGAGCATGTAGAAACCTAGCTTCCTGACTAATAATTTGACCACGACGGCCTTAGCCCATTGATTGTCAAGCTGGCTTCTGAATGTGTTTGATAATTCTATACCTAGTGAATGTTGTCACCTGCAGCCAAATATAAAAAGAAACCAACTTCGTGTAACATAAATTAATATAGTAGTGGAAAGTAGGGATCGTTCCCACGAGGAATTCAGACGTTAGTAGTTACGCAATAAAAAGGGGGTTGTAACTGTGAATTAAACATAATTTAATTAGAAATTGAAATTAAAAATAACTAATAAAAAAATAATGAGAATTTAACAATCAATAGAAACAAATCTTGGTTTCCGGTCTCTTTCGTTATTGAACTTGCGTTGATCATCGACACTAAAAATAATCAATTTATTAGTTCAGCATTTGTTGTGGTAAATTTCTTTACCTATTTTCTCTTATGCTTAGTTAACCAAAACATGTATTTGAATTAACAATTATTAATTAATAACCTGGATATGATCTCATATTTAATTAATTAATAGCTTTACGAATCAAGAAAATCGACGAGCTAGACAACATACATACGATGTATATTTAACCTTGACAATTATTTTTCCAAGAATCATGCCTCTAATGTAGTAGACAAAAATCCTAGTCGCTACTTTTGATTAAAAGAATTGAACATCAACCTGTTTAATCTAACGATTGATTGAATAAAACCACAAACTAGTTGCGCACCTAGCTTTCGAATTAAACAATCAAATAATGAACTAGAAAAATAATTAGGATTTCGTAAACCAAGAAATAAACATTTAGTTACCTAACATAATAATTTTCCTAACTATTTTGACTGTCACCGGCGTTGGGACTGTCATGAGCATTGTTCTTCTTGTTCTGCCCTCGAAACTTTTCTCAGTTTACTTCTTATACAACCCTCTCCCATTTACTATTCATCCATGGGATAAATAAGGTTGGGGCTTAATGGTATTCCACGCAGTTGTTCATCCACGCACACATCTGCCCAGCTCCAAGCCTCTTTCTTCCCTTTCACACAGTAGCCCCTTTGTTTTTCCTTCTAACACAACCTTTCTCTTTAACCCCACCTTCTGTAGCATGATGGGACAATTTAAATTTAATTGTCCCAGCTTAGTCTTCACACCCACCACGCTGTCGCGCTCTCTTCTCTCCTCTCTATTCTTGCATCACTTTTAAAGCCCTCAGTCTTTCCTTAGGTCAACGTTTTGGTTGTATATGAAAGATAGATGAAGAAGAGAATTGAATTTTTAATGTATTGTGTTTTCTGTATGCGATTTGTCCAATTATTTATACAGAGAATGAAGGTATAAATATAGAAATATAATTACACTAGAGGATTCTAAGGCTAAAATTAAGTTGCTGAAATCATGGAGTTGAATGTTGGGGCTGAATCACAGGGTATGCATTATAATTCCCCCTCAAGCTCAAGGTTGACGCAACAGTGAGCTTGTCTCTTAGTTGGCGAAAAGCTACGGTGGGTAATGGTTTGGTCATGACATCTGCAATTTGTTCCTTGGCAGAAATGTGTCGAACTAGGAGAGATTTTTTAGCAACCAAATCACGAACAAAATGAATATCTATTTCAATGTGTTTGGTGCAAGCATGAGCAACAGGATCAGCAGTGAGAAAAGTAGCACCAAGATTGTCACACCAAAGTGTTGGTGGTGGGATGGAAAGACCAATTTCACAGAAGTGATGTAATCCAACATACTTCTGCTGAAGCAAGGGCAATACTCCGATATTCAGCTTCAGTGCTGGAGCGAGCAACTGTAGGTTGTTTCTTGGCACTCCAAGAAATAAGATTAGGGCCCAGGTAAACACAATAACCAGAGGTGGAGCGACGATCATCACGACATCCGGCCCAGTCAGCATCAGAGTAGGCCGCGAGGGTAAGTGTTGGTGATTTGAGAAAGTGTAAACTGTGAGAGATAGTGGAACATAGATAGCGGAGGATTCGCTTAACGGCTGTCCAGTGAGCATCAGTGGGACAATGCAGGAATTGGGAGACCTTGTTGACGGCAAATTGAATATCGGGACGGGTAAGGCAAAGGTATTGGAGAGCCCCAACGGTGCTTCTATACTCAGTTGGGTCAGAAAGTGGTATTCCATGGTTTTTGGAGAGGGGTAAAGTAGGAGTCATTGGAGTTGGAGTGGGTTTAGATTGATCAAGATTTGTACGAGAAAGAAGGTCTTTGGTATATTTTGTTTGGATAAGGAGAATGCCATTTGGCGTGGTGGTGGTTTCAAGTCCAAGAAAGTAGTGAAGGGGACCTAGATCTTTGATAGAGAATGTGGTATGTAGAGTATCTATGAGAGTGGTAATGAAGGATTGGGAAGAGCCAGTAACAAGGATATCGTCAACATAAACCAACACAAATGTAGTGGTATTGGGAGTAGTGTGAATGAATAGGGAGGTGTCAGATTTGGATTGAGTGAACTAGAGGTTAAGAAGTTGTTGGCTTAGACGTTGAAACTAGGCACGAGGTGCTTGTTTTAAACCATAAAGGGCTTTATGAAGATGACAAACATAATGAGCATATTGAGGATCTACAAATCCTGGAGGTTGAAGCATGTAAACTGGTTCGTGAAGATTTCCATGAAGGAAAGCATTGTTGACGTCTAATTGACGGATGGGCCAAGAATTAGAGAGGGCAATGGTGAGAATTATGCGAATAGTTGTTGGGTTGATGACAGGACTAAAAGTGTCAGTATAGTCAATGCCAGGTGATTGGTGATAACCTTTGGCTACGAGACGGGCTTTGTAACGATCGATTGTGCCATCAGGTTTTCTTTTGGTTCT
>JANIHY010146964.1:0-10219 GCA_027479065.1 Erythroxylum brevipes
TTCATTTCTTAGCTTTTGAGAGAGATTTTGAAGTGGTTCAAGAAGAGAAAAAGGTAGAGGAAGAGAAGAGCTTCCATATGAGACAAAGATCTCTTCATTTGATGAAGAATCAAGGTAAGAATATTTTAAATATTTTGGATTTTTGGAAGGATTTTAGTTTACGGAGTTTAGAAAATGTATGGGTTTAAGTATTCTAGAACCGATTTTAGTGATTGTTTCTTATGGAATTTTCAATTAAAAACCCTATTGAGTGGGATTTTTGTTTGGGACAGAAGAAGAGAAAATAAGAAAGAAACATAAGAGAATTTTGGTGGTTGACAGAAAAGAAGAGAGTTGAGCTAGGGTTTCTTCATTTCTTAGCTTTTGACAGAGATTTTGAAGTAGTTCAAGAAGAGAAAAAGGTAAAGGAAGAGAAGAGCTTCCATATGAGCCAAAGATCTCTTCATTTGGTGAAGAATCAAGGTAAGAACATTTTAAATCTTTTGGATTTTTTGAAGGATTTTAGTTCACGAAGTTTAGAAAATGCATAGGTTTAAGTATTCTAGAACCAATTTTAGTGATTGTTCCTTGTGAAATTTTCAATTAAAAACCCTATTGTGTGGGATTTTTGTTATTGTATAAAAGGGATCAAAAGAGACAAGAAGAACAAGAGAAGAGGCATTTTGAGCAAGTCTATAAGCAAGGAAATCAAGGTGGGTTATATGTTTATAATAGAGTTATGAGCTACTAATGCTTTTCCAAATCAAGACAATAGAATGATTTCACTTACTTCATAAGTGTTGCATTTATTATTCTTTGAATGATTTGAGGATATGAATTTTGTTGATGAATTTCAACATGAAGAAGGAAATGTTTTGAAACATTTTATGTTATGCCTTGAAACATGTCATGGCATTTTGTATAAATGAAAAGATGAGAAAGCATGAAAGTATGAGCATGTGATAAAATGATTTGAGCATGATTACGTGCTTTTGTTTAGGTGAGAGTGGTACCATTCTGTTTGTCATGTGCACATTGACAAGAACCTTCTCCCGATCACCCGCTTGTGGCATATGAGCTCCGAAAAGTGGACTTATTCTGTTCATGGGTAAAACTTCAGTTTCTCTATTATGTTTCCATGGAACCCTCGAGCCATTTTTTTGTGCATTGTATCTTTGAATTGTCAAGAATGGTGCATAATCGAGTGTTATGCTTTGGTGGTGAAATGTACATGTTATGCTTATGTGATGATGTGTAATTATGAGTTTTGAGCTAGACTTGGGAATTTGAGAACTATGCATTTTATAAATTCAACATAAATTTTCTACAACAAAGGAACTTTTCAACGGTTTGCTTATTCTCCATTATGAACTTATTACCCACGAGCTTTCAAGCTCACCTCCTTTTTGTGCCATCTTCAGGTGATAGCTAAGAGATCAAGTGATCAAGACTCTAAGAGAATTACTCTAAATTTGCTTATTTTGTATTTGAGTTGGTTTTGGGAAAACACAATGTTTTAGTCTCATTTCAAGAATCTTTTGTAATTTGAGATTTTGAGACAACGACGTAATGTGGCTTGAAATGTCGTTAAAGATTTGTAAATCTTTATTCTTTTGATGCTAATGAAATATGAATGGTGTATGGATGATATGAGTTGAAATTAGATATACGTGAAGAAGTTATCAACTTGAGTTGATGATTTTGAACATGAATTGTTGGTATATATATATATATATATAGACACACACACACACACACACAAAAACACACACACACACTCATAAGTGAGATGTTATGGAAAGGAAAGATAGGAATTACAACTGACCAGATGTAGTTGAATGTGATGAGACAAATGAGTTGAGATTTGAGAGTTTAATGAAGTCAATTTGGTAGCTGAATGGTTATGGTAGGGACATTCTAAGTTTGCAAAGTACAAAATTTCAAGTCTTCCATAGGGGAAAAAATTTCGTGTTCTAACTTCAGGGAAAAATCTGGATTAATCTAGATTGAATTAAACATAGTTATCTTCTAGAAAGTTATAGCTTATCTTTCTAGCTTTTCAACGGTATATAGTATGAAATTTTTAGACATTGGAGTCAAAAGTTATAATCCTTATAAGTAGAGATGCTCAGGAGTATAGAATGTATCTTCTGGTGATATAGTGTATCTTCTAGTGAAGATGTGTATCTTCTAGTTATGACGTGTATCTTCCAGTGATAAAGTGTATCTTCTTGTGATGATGTGTATCTTCTGTGCACTGTTCATGAACTTCTTCTGGTTACTGTTCATCTTACATCTTCTAGTCTAATTTTACCCTCTAGATGATAGAATCTATCTTTAAGGTCTTCATAAAAGCTGTAGATCTTGAAGTCTTATTTTGAACCATCTAATAATGACCTTGATCTGATATCTCTATGGAAAATTATGCTAATTATTCCAAATAAGTATTAGACTAAAACTTCTTCTAGGTACTGTTCATCTTACATCTTCTAATCCAAATTTGACCCTATAGCTGATAGAATCTACCTTCAAGGTTTTCATGAAAGTTGTAGATCTTAAAGTCCTATTCGAACCATCTAAAAATTACCTTGATTTGATATCTCTAGGGAAAGTTATGCCAATTGTTAAACATCTTCTATGCATTGTTCATAAACTTCTTCTGGGTATTGTTCATCTTACATATTCTAATCCAATTTTGACCATCTAGATGATAGATTCTATCTTCAAAGTCTTTATGAAAGTTGTATATCTTGAAGTCCCCTTTTAAACCATCTAAAAATGACCTTTATACAATATCTCTAGAGAAAGTTATGCTAATTTTTAAACATCTTCTATGCAATATTCATAAACTAATTTTGGGTAATGTTCATCTTATATCGTCTGGTCCAGTTCTTTAATGACAAAATCTCATTTTGATGTCTTCATAAAAGCGGCATATCTATAATCCCTCTTTCAAACTGTCTAAGAATGACCTTAATTTGACATCTATATAGAAAGTTATGCAAATTTTCCAAAATTGGTACAATATGATTGAGGACAAAACCTTATTTAATTCTTTTGGCCATAACGTTGTTGTCTGACCTCTAAATGAAGTGATTCTTAGACCAATAGATTTCTAACACATTTTCCTACCTCTCCATAAAATTTAATAGCTTTTGATACTGAATTGAAAAACATTTATTGAATCAAATTAAGGGTATCGGATGGAAGAGTATGAATTGGATATTTTACTATTTTGATAATATCTCGATCTATAGAACTCTGAATGAGATGATTCTTGTTTCAAACTAGCGGCATATAGCTACAAACGATCTAAAGGAATCGAGTTTTAATTTAGTCTCTAAGACTTTAAAGTTCAGGATGGAAGTTGAGCATAGAATATTTGCTTCAGTATAAGAATAATTCAAAAATGGGGCCCGACACTTATGGTATCAGAGAATGAAGATGAATCGAGGATGACTAATGAGGGTTAATTGGAATAATCATGCATGGTAACAAGCCTAAGCACACATTTTTATGACATCAAAGTTGGGCTCTGGTATTCAATATTAGAGTTGCTTCTCTCCTTAATCTTTGCAATGTCCTCTCGATCTCTGGGTCAAATTACACAAGTTCTCTATGAGGAGATCTGCTACTATTATACACCAACACTAACAAACTTTTAAAGATTAAAAAATAACTAAAAGAAATTATTATAACAGATATATACATAAAACACCAACTAAAATCAAAAATGAAAATTAAATCGCCACATTCTTTAGCAACGGTGCCAAAATTTGACATGTGTTAAGTGCATTATAAAATTTACCTAACTCTGTATACTAAAATTTGTAGCTATGATGAGTCGGGATTCCATCCATAAGGAATGTTCAATTAATTATCGTAATAAAAATAATTAATGTAAAAGAAATGAGAAGGGGGATTTTAGGTTGACGCAATTAAGAAAACAAAATTAAATTAAACTAACGTAAGCAATTTATTGAAAATAGTCAAAAATGATAACAGTGATAAATGTGTGAAAAACCTAATTTTCATATCAAACCTAAACACAATTTAAGATATGTCATTGCATTTTCGTTTTCACACCTCTCTTCGAACTATTAATCGTAAATTAACAATAAGCTTTATTAATCCCGATTTTTCCTTAGGTTATAGTTAATTAAAACAAGCTTTTTAATTAACCTTAACTAACAGACAATCTAGAACAAACTCTCTAAATTTAATTGACCAGTCGCATTACCAATGAGAAAAATGGATCAATCTATGTAATAACCATACAAGCTCAGATTATTTCACTTATGCTACGTTATCCCTACTGATGTAATACCATTAGTTGCCATATACGACACAAACACGATTATTACGTATCGTATTCAAGTTCTAGCAATGGTTTTCAAGAAAAACAATCTAATATAGCATTAAGATCATTTTGACACAATCCCAAATCAATAAACACAAGATAACGTAAACAATCAAAAAATAGGGAAAGAACATAATATGCCTAAATGTGCTCCTCGGCGTTAACTTCACCTTCGAACAGGTATCGAGAAGTTAGCCTTCCATCTTCTCCATTAGTCCCCAAGAGATGAGCTTCTATTGCTCCTTTCTTTCTCCCAAAACAAAAAAAGATGAAGAACAATCAAAGAATGTTCTCTGCCATCACAACATATTATATTTAAGTGAAAAGTAGGTTTTTGGGATAGGTACCACAAACTCATAGGCGTGCATGAAGTGTCTCACAATCGTGAATGGCTTAAATAAGGCTCATGGTCGTGAGTCTCCTTTACATGGGCATGATAAGGAGTGTCACGCCTATAGAAGTTATGTCATGGGCATGAGATAAGTCTCATGACCATGACAATTTTTGCATGGTCGTGAGCCACTTTTCTACCTTCTTCATCTTGATGTTTTTATCATATACTCTTTATCTTCCTTGGCATTTTCTTATTGTTCCATGAAGACAATTGAGTGTAAATCACAAGAAGATGGCTCAAAGAGAGTACTTATAACTCACTTTAGCCATTATGCTTCCAAATTGTACCTAAAACTAAGTATGAACTAAAGTGAATGTCTTAAGCATTTGAAAGCATTAATCACTAAGTGTAATGTATTAAATGTATCAACAATTAAGCACATATCTCACATCTCTTTTAGAAATATTGATTGTAGATTAAGATCAAACTATGTTAATCCTAAGTTTTCCCTTATATTATGTTTAATCAAAAATCAATTTTTAATTAAACCTAACTATTGAACAACCTAAAATAGACTCTCTAAATTTAGTCGAACATTCTCATTATGAATAAGGAAAATAGATAAATCTAAGCAACAACCACATAATTTTAGGTTATTTAATCTATGTTATGTTATCTCTAATGATTCAGTGTCATTAGTTGCCACAAATGAGATCAAAACACAACTCATATGTATCATATTCAAAGCTCTAAAAAAAGGTTTACATAAAAACAATCTAATAGAGCATTCAAATCATTCTTACATAAAACCCAATTCAATAAGCATAACAAACAATCCTTAAAGAGGTGAAGAACAATGATACATAATGACGATATGCTTAAATGCACTCCTCAGCATTGCTTTCACCTCCAAATCAAAATAAGGAAGCCTAACGCAACATTGATCCCAAGAAGGTAAGCTATACCCTTTTTATATGCCTCCAAGATTATTCTTTCCTTCTTTTTTACCACCCAAAATGACAATTTATAGTAAAAACTAGGTTTCTGGGCATATGCACGGTTGGGTGCACAATCGTACATCCAAACATGCAAACCAATTAAAATGCTTAATTTGTGAATGTGCACGGTTAGATGCATAGCCTACACAAAATTAAACATACTTTGTTAAATTATTTTTCTCATACATCTCTTAGCAACTATTAATCATATGTTAATAACAAGCTCAGATAACCCCAATTTTCCCTTAGATCGTGTTTAATCAATATGAGCTCTTTAATTAGACCTAGCTATCGAACAACCTAGAACAATCTCTCTAGATTTAATTGGATGGCTGCATTACAAGTTAGGAAAATGGTTTAATTAAGGAAACAACCACATAACCTCGAGTCATTTAACCTAGGTTATGTTATCCTTAATGATTTGAAATCATTAGTTTCTACAAATGAATCAAAAACTTAACAATTACGTATTGTATTCGATTCTGACAATGGATACATAAAAACAATCAAATAGAGCATTCATTTATTCTTACACAACAACCAAATAAAAAATAGGTTAATATAATTAATCCTAAGAGAGAAAGAACAACAAACAATTGAAGAATGCTTAAATGGATTCTTCAGTGTTGATATCACCTCTAAACAGGCATCGAGAAACCTATCCCTCTATAGGTCTCCAAGGTACCTAAGCTCTGCCCCTCTTCATTCTCTCAAAACCCTTAAAAAATTTTATACACAATTTATTGTTTTTGATGTCAACATGTTCGTTTTATAGTGAAAAATTAGGTTTTAGGTGCTAGGTGTGAAAGTCACAGGCGTGAATGGTTGGCTCACAATCGTGAATGGCCTCCTTGAGGGCTCACAACTATGAGTTATTGTTGCATGGGCATGACTCATTAAGTCACATCTATACATGTTGATAGTTGTAGATTGCATCGTGTTTTTTTAGGTAGTTTAGTTTATATTTAGTTGTTAATTTAATTGTTTAGTGTGTGTTTAGGAAATTGTGTTAGTTAGTAGATATTTGTGTTTTAAGTGTTTTATGTGTTAGAACATACTTTTGAGCTTCAATTTATAATTTTGAGGTTTCTTGATGTGTTTGCTAATGTTTCAGGGAAAAAAGTGGAAAACGGAGAAGACCCACGATTATGACAGAAGGACAAAATCTTAGACACAATCATGGCCTGTGCTAGACAGATACAAGGATGCTTCCAATTTTAAGTTTTCAAGGGACTTTTTGGATCTTTTGAAATCAGAAAAGACCCTAAGGTTGCTCTACTTAGAGGAGCCTATAAAAGGCTCATGGATGAGACCCTAAGGGAGCTTCACTTCTGTCACTTTTGGAAAACCTTAAAGGATAGAGAAATAAGAGAGAAGAGGAAGAGGAAGCAAAAGAAGAGGAGAAGAAGTGGGTCTTTCGATGCTACTAGCTTCCTGAATAAGTGGGTCTCTTGATGCTACTGCCTTCCAAATTATCCGATCTAAGTTCTTCCTCCTTTTTATTATCATTTTTGTTTATTCAATGTATAAGATTGAAATGGATTGTATGATGATGGACTTTGGATTGTTGATAATGTTCTAACTCTTCCTTCAAGATTTTACCTTGATTTAATGTTAATATAGTTGTTTTGTGTTTTATTGAATGGGTGTTGTGATTAATTGTGGTACTTGCATATTTTGGTAATAAACCGAGAGGATGAACCGAATAAAAATGATTGGATTGGGTTAATAAGAGTTAGGCGATCCGATAGACCATGTAATTAACCATATTGCTTATTATGAGGAGAGAGATCTCGTGTGATACCTGATAGTTTATTAGATGGCTGAAGATCTAATTAAGGTTGTGGCCTTTTTGTTAATTGAGATATTGTAATTTCCATAATTCAATTAGGTTTTATAATTTAGAGTTTAATGGTTATAACTCAAAATAGAGTAATCAACTTTATGATAGTCAAGAACTGACACCCTATTAACATATAAATGGCTAGGTTAGCATTAATGATAGAAAAAATCACCCTTCTCATAACTTGGTAATTTCTCTTGATTGATTTCCATTGTGATTTTTTATGATGCTCAATTTTAATTTCTTTTCATGTAAATTTTTTAATTAATTTCTTGAAATTAAACTCTTGTATTTATTTTTTGTTGTAATTTTTATTTTCATTTTATTAAATTTTTCGAGCTTTAGATAACATAGGATTAGATTAGTTCACCCTCCTCGTGGGATCGACCCTTCACTTACTACAAATCACAACCCGTGCACTTGCAATATTTGAAGGCTATAAATTGTAAGCTTGCAAATCAATCCCTAAGAGAGAAAGAACAACAAACAATAAAAGAATGCTTAATCGGGTTTTTCAACGTCGATATCATCTCCGAACTAGCATCAAGAAGCCTATCCCTCCATGGTCCTCCAAGGTATGCGAGCTATGCCCCTCTTCATTCTCCTGAAACCCCTAAAACATTTCATACACAATCATCTATTTTTATGACAACATGGCCATTTTATAGTGAAAAATTAGGTTTCGGGTGCATGGTGTGAATGTCACGGGTGCGAATGGTTGGCTCATGCCCGTGAATGGCCTCCTTGAGGGCTCACAACCGTGAGCTATTGTTGCATAGGCATGACTCATCAATTCACACCATTTCCATGACTATGACTCAGTATCATGCCCATGACAAAATGAAGAGGAAAAAAATGCCGAAAAGAATGAAAAAAAAACAATAGCTCATCCATGCATTAAATTGTCATGGCCATGACAATACGTTAGCTATTTTTTTCATTCTCTTTGGCTTTTTCTTAACTCCTCTTGTAACATTATGTTCCCATACTAAGGGTTAGAACCCTAAAATTTGGTACATGTGAGATCAAAGAGAGATTAAGAAAACTGCATTTTCATGCTCATGCATATTGTTAGCATACATGCACGTGAATTTGAATTTTTGCACAACAAAATGACTATAAATGCACTTATTTGAGATTTTTTGGGTATAATTGAATTATAAATGTGTTATATTGAGAATTGTGGATTTTATATGCTGGAAATTGATTTGGAGAGTGTATTTTATTGATTTAGAATTTTCAGTGAAGTTTGTGAATTTTCTGAGAATTCAGGGTATTTTTAAACTAGAAAAAATGTCAAGTCATAGAACAATTGAGGAATAGTAGTACAAATAAAATTCCAATGGTAGTGGAAGTTTTTTAAGTGACATTAAGACTTAATGACAAGTGTCACTAAAGATTGGGAGAAAATTGGATTAGAAATTAGAGACAAATGGGCCAAGCAACTAAGTGTTATTTAGCATAAACCATTTGAGTGGAAGGTGTCATGACACCCACCAAGTTTTAAAAACCCACCTAATTTCCCATTTGAAAGACAACTTCATTGTCTTTCATTTTCACTAAACACATTTTCATCTTCCTCGCTACTCTCCTTATACAAAACTCCTACCACCCTCCACCTAGTGATTTTCGACCGTAATCTTATACTAGCCACTTCAATACCTTGCTATCCTCCTCTTATTGATAAAAGTCCCAATCTATTCCTCCTTAAACAATGATGATCGTGTATGTGGAGGAGCTAGGGTTTGTTGGTGATTTGAAGAAAATGAAGCTAAACAAGTAAGTATAAGCATGAACTTTTCTTGATTTGTTAAAGGAAATATATTTGATGACAGTGAGGTTAAATGGACATAAAATGGTGATTTATGTATGCTAGAATGTGGGTAAAGAAATGAACATATTGATGTCTTGCTTTTACATGTATGATGATTAATGATTCATAAATTGATGTAGAGATGAATTAGAGCTAGAGATGAACATTGTTGAAGTGTGTTGGACATGTACAAATGCAGTGTTTCCACTGAACATGCATTTGTATTTTGCCATATCTTTGTCTGTAGACATCCAAATGGGATGGTTTTAAGTTCATATTAAACTAAAGACGTATGGATATATTATTCATGAGGAACAAAAATTGAATTATGTATCTAAGAGTTTCAAAATTTAGCTTGAAGTTGAGTTCGTGGATTCTGTCATGGTTTGGAACTGTTTGTAATGTTTTTTGCATAACTTTCATAATATCAAACTAAATTGCATGAAATTGGTTTCATTTGAAAATTAGGACATAAAGAAACAACTATTTTGAATAGTGTTTTGTCTAAATCCTTCATTTTCCTTCTCAAAAATTGCCATGAAACATTGACCCCAAGGTCTATTTTCAGAAGGGCCAGAATGAAGTTTGAAAAAGATGGAAGTGCACGATCATGCTAAGGGTCATAAGATCTGTACGATCGTGCATAGTAAAGGTGTAGAAAAAGTTGACAGACGCGAACATCCTTTCATCTTTTGGCCATAACTTCTTCTCCCGACCTCCAAGACTTGAACCATTGGACTCATAACACATTGCTCTTCATCTCCACCAAAAATTATAACCATCTGAAATCATTCGGGAGAGATTGATTGATGAATTTGGAACAGAATTGATGAGAATTTCTAGAAAATGATAACTGGAGTATTTTCTCTAAACATGCTTTAGTATTTTAGGC
>JANIHY010147049.1:0-10210 GCA_027479065.1 Erythroxylum brevipes
GTTGAATTCAGAGTTAACAAAGGTGATGTGAAAGCCTTTGTGGTGAAGAAGCTTAGCTAGCTTTAGCATGGGGTTTACGTGCCCTTGGGCTGGTAATGGGACGCATACTGCATGAGGACGGAATCTTTCTTCTGCCAGAAAAACCATCAGTGGCTGTAACCTCTCCTGCTCTCTATCTATACGTCTCTGTAGTTTCTTTCCGTTGGCCCGTTCCTAGATGGAGTGTCGTCCTTGTAAGCAGCAATGGGATGCTTCGTACATATAGAATTATTGCCCACCATTTTTTTTTTAATTACAAGAAAAGAAACACGATATATATTATATCATGAGTCTGAGGGCGACAAACACCCAACATGTCCTCTAACAGGATTGAGAGGCACCCTGGGTATACTATCAAAAGTAGTGATCCCGATCTCAACATGCACTGCATAGTTAGCGAGTCAGTATGCACATCGATTGCCTTTCTTGTAAATGTGTCTGGATAAGATTACCCAGTTCCGATTGAACAATTCATTGGTACCCAAAACTAGGGAATTAAGAGACATTTGTCATTGGGATGAGGATGCTAGAAGCTGAATTACCTCTCATGAGTCGTAATTCGATTCACTAGTAGCCCAGGTTCCAAGCGAGGTTGAATCCTGAGTAGACCACCCCCTTGCCGTCACCCTCCCGCTCCCCCCACCCCCTATGTTCAACAAAGAGGAAGGAGGATCAGCCAATATTTTGTACAAAGCCTCCAAGCAAAGCGCCCGAACTATCACGAACCAGGCCCCCTGCTATGGCCGATGCGAGCGATTTTTGGCTTGTTCTATCTGTATTTAATCCAACCTAGCCTTGGGGGGTTTTTTCCACCTGAGAAGTTATTCACACCGAGGGCGATTGACAAGATTGGCTTTGCTGAGCTAGACAGACGCCTTATGGGTCTGATGCACAAACTCTAGAACATGCTACGCTGGGAAGTCAGCTAGGAAAAGTGCTCTTAAAAAACGGCCATGTTTTGCCAAGTCCACAGAAAGTAGTAAGCAGTGCCGAAGATGATTGACCATTCCCATCCAAGAACAATGCGGTGTGTTTGTAGGTTCTTAGATAGCCACTCCTTGGTTGTCATGGTGAAAAAATCTGTGGAGACTACTTGAGGAGGGAACATACTCCACAATTGTCGAGCTTTAGTGCAATCTCGGACTACATATAGTGCAGTTTCTTCTAACAGGCAATGATAGCGTGTAGCTTTGGTTGTTAGCTGTCTTCAGACTCTTTGTTGGTTGGAAAATAGTCGATCATGTGAGAGGAGCCAGAGGAATGATCTAATTCATTGCGGGCCCTGTCATTGCCAAATTAGCTTTCAATACCTAGTGGTTGAAGCATCGTCATGATCCATTATCATGGAATAGGTGGATGCAATAATGAACTGCCCATTGTCTGTCTTTCCCCAGGTTAGCTTATCCGAGCCTAGATAAGGCCTGGGTGGTAATGTACCTGCTATATAGACATATAAATCGAAGAAGGAAGCAGATGTTAGAACGCTTCCTATTTCCAATTACCGGCAATGTCCACAAAATATTGAATGCAGAGATCCGTAGATGCTTGGGGAATAGGAGCTACTGCATAGTGAGTAATAGGACCCCAATCGCTAGCCTAGAGGTTTAGCCAGAATCGAGTTCGAGCTCCATCGCAGACCGTCCATTTCATCTCTATAAGATATGGTGTCAAGTAGCTTTGATACTCCTCTAAACTATCGAACCACCTATAGCAATAAGAGAAGATGGAATTCGGTTAACATCAAATTTATACTTAGCATAGAGGATTTGTACTCACAATGTTTGCGGAAACCGTTGACCACCCTAATTTTGTTAAGAAGGAATCATTGGCCTCCCGAATTTTCCTAATGCTTAGGCCTCCCTTCTCTTTGGGTTGACAATCTCTTTCCTAATTTACCAAGTGGATCCTTTTGTTGTCCTGAGTCAGACCCTACAGAAATTTGCGTATTAATATCTCTAATTCGTCATAAAGATTTCAAGGCAACCAAACTGTCTGTATAGTGTAAGTGGGAAGAGTTGCGAGGACGAATTGTGTCAACGTGATGCATCCAGCGAGTGACAATAAACTAGCTAACCACCCCGATAGGCATTGCTGAGCCTTGTCAAGAATGTGTTGATAGGTCCTTTCCGTGACTCGCTCATATAGAAGGGGAACTCCAAGATAGTGACCTAAATCATTAGTTTGCTTGAATCCCAATTTGTTGCTTAAGTAGTGCGCCTTTGATTGATGGATATTCTTAGAATAAAAACAATAGGATTTGTCTTGACTGACCCGTTGGCCTGAAGCTATACAAAAAGTATGTAACGTGTCTCTGATCACATACACTTGCTCTATGGAGGCTTCCGAGAATAGAATGAGATCGTCTACAAAAAAATAAGTTGCAGATTTGGGGTCCTCCTCTACTTAATTAAATAGGCTTCCAGATGCCTTGGGACACGAAGGCATGTATTAGGTGACCAAGTCCTTCCATATAAAATACAAAAAGATATAGCGATAACGGATCTCTCTGTCGAATGCCTCTGGTGGGTGTGAACGCATCGCTGAGTTCGCCATTCTAATTAACTTGCATAGTTACTGAGGAGAGACACTTCATTATCAGATTTAGCATCGAGTCCGAAATTCCAATTCCAATGAGAGTTTCTTGGATAAAGTCCCAGGACATCCTATCATAAGCTTTCTCAAGGTCCACTTTGATAGTAAGCATGCCTTTCTTGCCTGATTTCCTCTTCATTGTATGGATGACTTCTTGGGCAATGATAATATTGTTTGTGATCAGTTTTCCTAGAACGAAGTTGTATTGAATTGGGGCTATGAGGGCATCTAGGTGTGGTTTGAGCTGGTTGACAAGGATTTTGGAGATAGCTTTGTATAGCACTGAACATAAAGCTATAGGCCTAAGATGAGTGATTAACGTAGGATTGGGGATCTTTGATATAAGAACCAAGTTGGTACGATTCAATTCAGATTCGCAGGCTTCATGTTTGGAAATTTTCTGTATGAAGATAGTCAAAGCCAGTTCGACGGTGTGCCATTGGGATTGGTAGAATAATGCAGTAAAACTATCATAGCCTGGTGCTTTATTTGGTGCCATACCAAAGAACGCGTCCTTGATTTCTTCAGGAGTAATTGGACTTTGCAATTTGGTTTTTGTACTGTGAGATATTGAAGGGACATGACCCTTGATAGGAAGGCTCCTAGGTGTATTAATATCGTTCATGTAAAGTTTTTCTAGGAAGTTCTTCGCTATTCGTTTAATGTTGTCTGTGCCTGAGCCTACGCACCCATTCTCATCCTTTAGAGTCCTAATTCTCATTTTCCGTCTTCTGGAAGAAGTGATGGATTGATAATACCTCGTATTTCTGTCTCCCTGGCTTAACCACTGGCAATGGGAGCGTTGGTGCCAATACAGTTCTTCCTGACAAAGGACCTATTCTAGTTGAAAGCGTAGGTAGGCCTCTAGCTCTCTTAGAGAAGTCGAGTCCTTTTCTTCTAAGCTGGTTTAAACATTTTGCAGTCAAGTCATGAGTCTTTTTTTGCACTGAAAGATATTGTCAAAATTAATTAGAATTCCATTGCTGTAAACCATTCTGAGAAATTGCGGATCTCTCTACTAAAATCCATCAGGTTAGGAGTCCAATTATCCTTAACAATTTGTTCAAACTCTTCCTGAGTCAGCCAAGCTACCTGAAATTTGAATGTCCTAGTGACGATTGTATTCTAGTTAAGATTAAGCAGAAGTGGTTGATGGTCGAATTTTAAGAAAGTCAGATACGTAACATTAGCGTTCAGGAATGTTGATTACCATGTATTAGAATAGAGAACTCTGTCTAATCTCGCAAAAATTTGCTCTCTACGCCAAGTAAATTTCGACCCTGGGTATCCTAAATCTTGTAGTTGGCAACAGTGTATATAGTCCCGAAATTGATTATTGACTATTGGGTGAAGCCAAAAGCCTCCACTTTTGTCATTGATCTCTAACTTAGCATTGAAATCTTCACCCATGATCCAAGGTATGTTAGTGGCCCTAGCAATTTTCCGCAGAGAATTCCATAATTAGTGTTATAATGCATATGTGGGACTCGCATATATGGCTGTGAATGCAAAGGAATTTTGCCTCCATTCAACATGAGTACGTACAAATCGTCAATGGGCTAGAAGAATATGGACATCAATATGGCTTTCCAAAGTAACCAAATGCCTCCTGAGAATCCTGTGGCTTCCACCTTGAAGAAATGCTCAAAACCTAAACTTTTAATCACCTTCTATGCCCGATGACCACTTATTCTAGGTTCAAGTAGCACTAAAAGACTAGGGTGGTGGATCCGAATATAATTTTTCATAATCAGCTTAAAGGTCTTACCCCTAGCTCCTTGGTAATTCCAAAGAAAGATCGACATAAATTGAGCAGTAGATAAAGTAAACACTATTAAACCTTAGTGTTTAGTGAGTTTCCATCTGAAGCCCTATCATGTCCCTTTGATTTAGGTTACTCTCAACCCTCTGAGAATCATAAGTAATGTCAATGTCCTTCTCCATCAATGACTCCATTTCAGTGTCCGGTGGATGAGATGGTGGGGGAAGGTGTTCAATTGGCAATGGAGGTTCAGTGGTGTTCATACAAACATCAATCAACACTACTATCATCTCCTCTCCGCCCGTCTTCTTGCATAGCCTCCGTGAATGATTGATCCTGGATGATTAAGTCTACATGGGACAGAATAGAGATGGCCATGTGTTAGGCGTTTGGTTGCTGAGTCGTCCTGGACGATGTCGTTGGGTCTGAGCTAGAGTTTCGGGTTATGAAGTGGGCCTTCGAGTTGGGTTGGACGTGGCTTGCTTTACTAGCTTTTTTCGTTTGGGTATTAGTCCGGTTTTTTCCTTTAGATGTTGATCCTTTTGTTCCAGAATCTCTTATCTTTAAGTGATTTGAAGTTGTTTGGTAGAGATGATTCGAAGTCAGCAATTGTGAGATCTCGTCTCCATGATGCGTTGCCTCGGTTGAAATGTTACCATTCGATGCATCCATTGATACCTAATCTGACAGAACCGTATACCTCGAGCCCCTCAACTCCTCGTGCTTCTCTCTGCCCCTTTTGTCTCATCCTTATGTCGTTGGTGGAGTTGATGGTCGTCAGGTATGGCACTGGATTTGAGTCCAGGGGCAGTAACCGTCCATTCGAGAGGCGAACGCTGTCCGTTCTGGGCAAGATTCAATTGCTTTAGTCGGCTCCTATTCTGTTGAGTTTCCCCTATTTGCCTGTTGCTCGGTGTATCCTCTCGGATAGCCGGAAGCACTATGGCCGATTAAGCCACACGAGAAGCAGATCTGTGGCAAGCCCTCGTATGCGATCTTAATAAGTTCTCCATCTAGTTCTACGATTGAACGAAGAGGGGAGCTTAAATCGATATTCATGGCAACTCAAGCAAATTTTCCACATTGGGCTTGTTGGGTGTTGCCATCAATCTTGACTGTGCGACCAACTAGGTTTCTGAGTGCGGTGAGGATAGATGGGTGATATCGAGCAACTGATAATTCTGGAAACCGAACCCAGGCGACCACGTTCGATATCATTCCAAGAAGGGCAGAAGTCGGAGGACCATGGATGTAAAGACAAGACATGCTCAGAAATCACCCATAGTCCTAGGGTGAGGGTCTGCAGATAATCAGATTCCTCGACAAAGTTGATCAGGTAAAATTCATTCTCCATATCCACAATTTTCATGGGTCCAACAAGTTTTCACATGGAATTGAGTCTGGTTTTGAGCATGTGGAAACCCATCTTCCTACCTAATAATTTGACCACTACGGCCTTAGCCTATTGATTATCAAGCTGGCTTCTGAATGTGTTTGATAATTCTATACCTGGTGAATGTTGTCACCTGCAACCAAATATAAAAAGAAACCAACTTCCTACAACATAAATTAATTTAGTGGTGGAAAGTAGGGATTGTTCCTATGAGGGATTCAGACATTAGTAGTTACGAAATAAAAGGGGGGTTGTAATTGTGAATTAAATAGAATTTAATTGGAAATTGAAATTGAAAAATAACTAACAACAAAATAATGAGAATTTAACAATCAATATAAACAAATCTTGGTTTCTGGTCTCCTTCGTTATTGAACTTGCGTTGATCATTGACACTAAAAATAATCAATTTATTAGTTCAGCATTCCTCGTGGTAAATTTCTTTACCTATTCTCTCTTATGTTTAGTTAACCAAACCATATATTTGAATTAACCCTTATTTATTAATAACCTAGATACAATCTCAGATTTAATTAATTAATAGCTTTACGAATTAAGAAAATTGACGAACTAGACAACATACATACAATGTATATTTAACCTGGACAATTATTTTTCCTACAACCATGCCCCTAACGTAGTAAACAAAAATCCTAATCGCTACTTTTGATTAAAAGAATTGAACGTCAACCTGTTTAATCTAGCGATTAATTGCATAAAATCACAAACTAGTTGCGCACCTAGCTTTTAAATTAAACAATCAAATAATGACTCAGAAAAATAATTAATACTTGACTAATAAATCGAATGAAATAAAGAAAAAAAAGTCTCACAACATGCAAAGTTTAATAACTAAGATCTGTAAATCAAGAAATAAAAGTTTAGTTACTTAGTATCATGATTTTCCTAACTATTTCGACTATCACTAGCATTGGGATTGTCATAGGCATTGCTCTGCTTATTCTGCCGCTGAAACTCTTCTCAGTTTGCTTCTTATATAGCCCTCTACCAATCACTATTCACTATTCACTATTCACTATTCACTATTCACTGATGGGACAAGTAAGGTTGGGGTTTAATGGTGTTCCACGAAGTTGTTCATCCATACACACGTCAGCCCAGCTCCAAGCCTCTTCCTTCCCTTTCACGCAGCAGCCCCTTTGTTTTCCTTTCTAACGCAGCCCTTTCTCTTTAACGACAACTCCTGTAGCATGATGGGACAATTTAAGTTTAATTGTCCCAGCTTACTCTTCACACCCACCAAACCGCCGCACTATCTTCTCTCCTCTCTACTCTTGCGTCACTTTTAAAGCCCTCAGCCTTTCCTTACATCTACATTTTGGTTCCTACGTCGCCTGTACACGTCTGCGCACAAGGAGTCTTCACATACTTGATTGTTCAGCTGATGATTGATCGCTGGCCTCCCCTTTGCTCAACATCAGGTTTCCATCAGCCCCCAGGTTCCCTAGTAGCTCTAACTCCCACACTGTCGCTGGAAGTGAGACGTCCGTAATTGATCCGATCAAGGAGCTGTGCCCAGGGGGCTAGAGGATCATCAATAGGAATAATGCCTATTTCTCCTCCATTGTCGTGACTCAAACTCAAGACCTCCTGAAAGGGAGAGCCTTAAGTGAGGAGCTTTGACCACTCAGGCCACTCCTACTTGTCGTTGGTCCTCTTTTAAAACCACATACCGTTGGGTCACGATGTCGCTGTTGTTGTGTCTTCTCATGCGTTTTGAGTAAAACGCCAGCGTTAAATCCATGAAATGTAACTCACTTTAGCGTTTTGGCTGCTTATTTATGTTGTGCTTTTTGGACATTGTCGTTTCTTACTTCACATCAGGTTCTGTGCTTCGTTTGTCTCATGTCTCCATGTGCTGTGTTTTACGTTTCTGATAGTTGCACAAGGCCACGTTTAAATAGGGTCAACATCTACTTCAGCTTTTTTTTATCCCAAATTGGCGCGTTTCTTTCTATTTAGTTCCAAAATACACCTTGACATAAAAGAAGATTAATTCCCATTAAGTATAACTTCAAACCTAAAAAATAAATAAAATTAGCACACAAAAAGATAGAAAATAAAGACACGAACAAACTCCCCCACATTTAACCTTTTGCTCGCCCTTGAGCAAATTAAACATGACCATTAAATTCTATCAATTCATTTTCAAAGAAACTGAACCATGTAATCATTTAAACTTTGGCCAATCGAATGCCAAGCTACTACACACATCATGTTTAGTTTTCATCGGTGCACATAAACAAACTCAACTTATGAAACTATCATTCAAAGATAAGTATAAACTCACAAAGGATTTTCCTCACGGAATTCACTCATTTTGCTCAATTGTTTATAGGTTATGTTTCACTCAAAACTCTCTATAGGAAATCACACTACCATAGGCTTGCAAATATACCAATTCTCTTTTACAGTGATTACATGCCAAAATAGATCAAAAGGGCTTTATTTGAGGTTGTAATGGGGCTAAGGTTAAGGTGAGTTAAAAGGATTTTGAGGGGTTCTTCACAAGCAGTCATAAAGCACTAAATATACAAAGGGTCAACAAAATGTATTTATGAGAATTGCATGTAAAAAAACTAACTACTCAAAAACTATTATTGCTACTATACTTGATCCTTTTCTTTTTCTTTTTTCTTTTTCTTTTCTTTTATTTTATTTTTTTAATACTAAGGAAACAGTAATCATTAACAGCAGCTAAATACAATGTGCTCTACGAGTAGAAGTATCAATAAGCTCGTCTCAGAAAAAAAAAAAAAGCCAAAAGTCCCAAAACTAGCTAACTTAGTACTTTATTAAACTTGTGAATAGGTAAGACTAATGTGGTTTGATGTTTCAGAATGATGTGTTTTCTTTAAGAAACAAAAGGGGTAAAGGCTCAAATGGGTTTGCAAGGGTAAATAAGATAGGTCGGTCATTTAAGTCAAGAGTTAAAAGAAAAAGGGCCTTAATCATTTCAATTATTTCTATCTAGCATGCATCTAATAGATTCAAATAGGTTCAGAGGAAGTTCTGAAGGTAATCACCTAAGGGAGTATCACACACGCAAAGAAACGTAATGACTTTTTGAATGGAGTCATATAGGCTCAATCCTTCACATAGGCTCAATTGAAAATCCATTATGCTTTTATACATTACCTAATCGCTCAAGCATCAATTTCTGAGTAAACTTATGTAACCAACTACTTTAATCAATCAGCATGATTCACCTTCTATTCAACTAGCCTAATTTGACTTCAACCATGCAATTTAGTCTCATTCCAACTATCAAGATAGATGAAAAAGTGTGAACAATACGGAAGATGAATCATATGAAAATGAAGACAAGATTTTACTCACTCGAAATGGCTGAAAAGAATGAAAAATGATACACCCGACTTTAGACAATGTGGTGGAAGTTCATCAAGTAACAACCCAAGACAACAAGTCAAGACATAAAAAAGGAGAATGGAAGGTAAGAAGAATTCAATGTCATGAATGTCAGGTGTTCGGACATATTCAATCCAAATGTGTTAATATGTTGAAGAAACAAAAAGGAAAGTCCTTCATAACCACTTGGAGTGAAAATGATTCTGAAAGTGATTTCGGTAATGAAGAAAAAATAGCGAACAATGCTGCATTGATTGCATTACATAGCAAATGTCCAGTTACTTGCTTAACAGTAACTGAGAATGAAGTAACTTAAGGAAGAACGAGGAGAAAATTTGAAAATCTCAAAATTAATTCAACTCGGGATTCAATTTCAGACTATGATAGTGACAGAAGTGGTCTTGATGATAAAAATGTGAATATTTACGATGATTACAAGGCTTTGAATGGGTGAAAATACATAAAAAGAATGAAAGATTGAAGGAAGAGAATCTTTTCATAAAAAACACCATACAAGAACTAGAAAAGAAACTGATGTTAATTTCGGATAAGCTTGCTGAAGCTAGAATGAAATTGGTCAGTACTGAAAAGGGATTGAGGATGTTGAATGAAGGCACGGAAAAACTGGATAAGTTGATTGAAACCGGTAAGGCTAAAGGAAATTTCGAAGGCATAGGTTATAAAGGTGAGTGTTCGAAAGTTAATGAAGGAAATTCTGACATCTTCATATCAACCCAAGAGGTAGAAACATCGAAAAAGAGTTGAAGATTTATACCCATATGTCATTTTTGTGGGGTTGTTGGGCATATAAGGCCAAGGTGTTATCAGTTGCTACAGATGTTGTTTGAAAGAATACAAGGCCGAAAAAGTATGCACATTCCACAAAAATTTCAACATCAATCCTCAGCATCTAGATCTTCTGTAACATCCCGTTACCGGAGTGACGGGTATATCGGTGATCTGGATCGGGTTAGGATTTGGTACAGGCAGAGTGTGCATTAAACATGCATTATAGTGTCGATAGTTATTGGTAA
>JANIHY010147088.1:0-10205 GCA_027479065.1 Erythroxylum brevipes
TGTGTGTGAGCCGGCGAGAGGAGCATGGCCCACAGGTCGGTCAGCTGGGGTTTCCTTTGGGATATTTTGGGGATGACTTAGATAGGATGTATCGCTGTTTATTTTGGACTTGTTCAGTTATGTATATGACCGGATATTGTAATTAGGGTTTTGTGAAATGGAATGAGAAGTACTATTTGGTTTTAAAATCTAGTGAATGTGATCTTACCGCTTTATGTTATTGATGCCATGAGGTTTATAGAATGATCGTTCAGTAGTGCACCTTTGTCGTAGATTATGCATCGGTACGACCCACGGGCGACCCGGTGTATACTCTACGGTGAGGGGGCGCTACATTTTTCCTTCCAAAAACATTTCTAGTCTAAAAATCCTTAAATTCCAATGGTTCCACAATTTTATTTCCTAAAAGTCAAATATCTATTTTTTCCATTACCATTGGACATTTTTGCCAGTACTATAAAGTCGATCAGTCCGTTATTCGGAAAATTTTCTGTCCTAACATTTTATGCCGAATTGCCAAAAAATTTTCCTATGGTTCGCTATCAACTGACAATCACTCTAAAATAGTTCTAACTCAACTATTCAAACCCAATGATCTTATAATTCATAAGACACATCATATTCACAATAAAATGCCAAAAAATGCCATGAATGCATGTACATATAAATGCATGTGCAGAATGACTTATTCCTCTATAATTAGAGGCCAAAAGTGTGCTCAATCAATAATATGCAATATAAAATCCTAACCCGTCCTAAATTACCAATATAGCATTCCCATCAGTGATGGGATGTTACATAGTGAATTGGAATTAATTGATACCATTAGAGAATTGAAGTATTATAATGTACATTTAGATTAGGAAAATGTAAAATGTCAAGATAAGTTGGTACAATTAGAATGAATAAGTTTTTAAGTTAGTGACATTTAGCATAGCTGATGCATTGACAAATGACATAGTTAATAATTTGACAAGTGACAACAATAAATGAGAGACGAATGACCTAACATTTTTGTAAAACCTTACTCCTGCAAGACACATACCTGACATCCTGGGTGATATTTGAGTTCGTGCCCCTCGAGAGTGGCATACTAGAGCACTCAATCATTTAAAACTCAGTACAATTTTTTAATTTTTTTGGAAAATAATATACGCATACGCGTATGCAAAAATCAGTAATCAAAATCGGACCCATTTTACATGTAAACATTTTCAAAAACAAAGTTACAACCAGTACACAACTCACCAAAATTTCACTAGTCACTTGGGCCTAAATTCAAATACAAAACATTACCAATTTCAAAAGTTATTACATACCGAACTAATCAAATACATATGATACAAAAATTTGCGGACTATACAATTTAGCACGAAAATAAAGAAATACAATGTAGACGCGAACTGATCCCGACCTCTATCTTTTTCTTGCATGTCGTAGGTACACTCCTGTTTATCTAACGGGGTACTCTTCAAGCCTAAAAAATCACATTGCAATTTTTTATGAGTTTTGCGAACTCAAAGAGTGAATTATCATTGATGATTTCACTGGATCATATACACACATCACATATGCATGAATATTCATTCAAAACATCACAACTCACACAACATGACACAACATAGGATCACTCAATACGGCTTTGCAAATCATTCATAGATTTCAGTCTTATATGAATGCTATATGCATGAGACTCACATTCGTTCTTATTTTTGTGATCGAGTGCCTATCACAAACTTATATAAATATTGGCCCATAGGGCTCAGTCAAATAGAATCACAGAGCATAGCTCTACGTACAGAATCAGAAATCAAGGAGTATAGCTCTACGTGCAGAATCAAAAATCAAGGAGTAAAGCTCTATGTGGATTCAAACTAGCTACTCAAGTCACAACATCTTTATCTGAGCATGCATTTTATGAAATGCATCAAATACTGAATATGTCATATATCACAATCTTATAAAAATGCTCAGACAAAGTTTTCACATTCATCGGACCTACGTCCGACATTCAGCTTTCGTTGAGAATCAAAGTCATTTAGGAATTCATATCAAATCAAAACACTTCCAATACATGGCCAACTAATAAACTCCTCAGACTTCAAGTTCAGAATTCAGAAACAATTCGCAAACAGTTTAGTAATTTTTTTGAAAATTTAACAAATCAAATCAATTAAAAAAATCAATCCTAGGAAATCATCTAGGTTGACTTACAGTACGCTCCAAAATGCTATTGCCTTGATGATCCAACAATGTCCAACTAGCGTCCAATGAGTTGTTCTATATCATACAAAACACATTTACAAATATCACACTTTTGCACAATTGTACAAATATTCCTTAATGCACACGTACTTATACAATATGCACAATGCATGTTCAATGACAATTTCAGGATACTTTATCGAGATCCTTATGAACAAATCATTTAGATATCAAAGCCCTCATTAATACCATGTATACTTATAATTTGGACCAATAAAAAGTAATGTGAAACAAATTACACAACTTCATTGACCACTTTAGATTTTCTTCTAAGTCACACTTTCAGTTCTGTTGTTCACATTCAATTAGAAACAAAATTGATGTAATTTGGTCATACTCTATCTAGAAAAGTGTTCCTCTATGTCTTATATTTCCATTGACACCAAAATCATTCAATTTGGTTTAATAATTTGTAAGATATGCTTCAAACATTATCTGGTTGTTCACATTAAAAAATAGTGTACTATGTACAACTTCCATCCAGAAATTCAATATCTTAGAGAAAGAATCAAAATTCGACTTCCAGAGACAATTTATCTCCAATGTACTTCAAATTAAAAATCATCTCATTTGGAATCATCTAGATCAAGATATCATCAAAATACTAGATCATGTTCAGTAAAATATCCAGTTCATGCTCTTCCAACCAATACTCTTAATTTGATTTGATCAATCCTTTTCAATTCAATTCAAAATTTTACAAAAGTTTATGGAGGGATATAAAAATGTGTGAGAAATCTATTAGTTTAAGAATCAGATCATTTGGAGGTCTAGATAATAAGTTATAATAAAAAGATCAAAGTATGTTCAGAAAATACCCTCCCTTGGATAAGGAGGGAAGTCAAGATCATGCATATGCACGACCGCGACATTTCGAGTGGTCTTGTGAAGTCGCGATCGTGCACATGCAGGATCGTGACATTCCAGTGGACCTGTGACTCCTTCTTTTTCTTCACGGACATCACAACTTCAAACGTGCATAACATTTGATCCAGAACTCCAAAATTTACAAACTTTATATCAATGGAAAGCTAAAAGAAAGATCTACAACTTTCATGTAAATTATTTATCAAAATCTGTCTAGATCGGTACAGTAAATTCACTAAAGTTCAGATAAAAAATTCAACTCTATAACCATCTATTCTTAGAAAATTTCCAGATGACTTCCATTTTCCAAAATCTAACACTTCAATTTTTTATTTCAATTCTTTCCACTCCATTTCCTTAAACTCATTCACCATAAATTCATACCACTCCAAAATATACAAGTTTAATAAAAAAACCATTAAAAGCCAAAAATTCATATTCGTACTATGTTACTTTTCTGCATTTTCAACTTTCATTCTAAATCACTATTCTTCCTCTCGACTTCCATTTAAACACTCATTCCCATCTCAAACCATCATTTTACAATTGCTCTTTAACTCAAAAACTATTTTCTTAATCATCCCTAAAGAATTCATCAACTCACTTATACACTTATATATTTTCATACATGCATAGTGAAGAACAAAGCATGTTTCACTTTTTTATATCTAATTTTCTACACTAGTCCTATACACCATTTCATTGCTATTTCAACTCCAAAAAACCATTTCCACAACTTCAGATCAATAAAAATCCATCAAAACTAAATAACACTATATCCAAATTTTTTCATCTCATCCATAGTGTTCGTGAATATATATATACGTAAATGCCATTATCCATGTAACAAACAATAATTCATCAAATTATTTCATGAATCCACAACTCTAAAGAATTTATTCACTACTTACCTGTTGAAAGCTCTAAAAGCTTCAACTATCTTCAAGTCCTAACTCCATGGAAAACTCATGTATTTATTGTGCAAAATGACCAACTTCTGGTTTTTCTTAGGGTGGAAGAATAAATAGCAGCGGTGGTAGAGAAGTGGGATGAGGAAAAACAAAAAAATACCTCTGAAGGATTTTGATGAAAAACTTTGTGCGTGAAAAGGAAATTCGAAGAAGGTGGCTGGAAAATGACACTCAGGACATGTTACTCAAGCCTTTTTAACTCTCAAATATCGATAACTTACTTCTACAAGGTTATAGAAGCAACTTAACTAAGTGACACTTGTCACTTTTTTAATGCCTAAGCCTAAACTAAATTTCTTTCTTGACTAATTCCTTTAATCCCATCTTTACAATATAACTATCTCCAAACTTCTTTTGATTCCTTTTTCCTATTTTCCTTTTTCTCCATAAATTTCAAAAATTAACACCAAAATTCAAAAATATTACAACTCCACTAGTCAGTAAAATTTCCAATATAATTAAATTTCAAATTCACAAAATTTCCAAAATTACAACTCAGTCCAATATGCCTGGAATTATTCATTAATGCATGTACAATTATTTCCATGTGCACAATTTCGCTATTCATGTATATGTGTATGCTATTTTAGCATGAACATGAAAAATGCAAATTCTAAGCTCTCATTGAACACTCTTATTTACTATTCTAACCTCCCCGCAGATAACGAGATGTTACAAAAAATACTAACAAAATAAAAAGGAAAGGGTTAGAACATGAAACTGTCATGTTGACTGAGGTGTTGATGGTGTTGGAAGTAGAGATCACTTGTGCTTGATGCCCTGATTACTGCCCTATCTTATAATTGCTTCAAAAAGAGTAAGTGAGTTAATACTCCAAATCATTCCAATTTATTAAGAACTTATTTTGAAATTTAAAACAAATCTAACTACGTAATAATTTAAACCTAACTACTAAACATGCTAATTTATGATCATTAGCTTGACCTTCATCCTTTAAAACTTAGCTAGGATCAATTATGAACGGCTTGCTTCCGCTCTTCTTGTTCAACATCAATTTTGTAGCTTCTGAGTAAGCTACAAATTGCAAAATGATTAGGACAATATTAATAAAGTTGAGTAAACCAATTAAGCTCAGTAATGTCATTTTTTCTAACAAACTGTCAATAAAATAAGAAATAAAAAAACTCCCTTAACCTTCAATCGAATCCAACAGTTTATCCTATAAGAAGGTGAGTTTCTCTCTTTCGTTGGTAATCAACTCCATCTCTTCTACTTCTTTCACTTCATGAACAAAGACTTTTATAGCTTCTTCAAATTTGATGTCTGTTGTCATACGTTCTTTTTCCTCTTATTCTTTATAAGATTTACTATACTTCGGATTCTTTAATGCATCATTCATGTTGCATGCCATTTGGTCATCATTAATCTAAAGGATAAGATTTTTTTCGTAGACATTTACCAAAGATTTTTCGATGTTCACATATGGTTTATCAAGAACTGGTGAATAATAGGGACATTTGGCATTCTTTTTTTCATTCTCTTTCTTCATCTTTTGGCCTTCAATAAGGTGGGGTTTAGTTTGATTTTCCACTGATCCTTCTATCCCTCCCCAGCTCTTAGATGTGATAGCCTCATATCGCCCTCTTTGAAGTATTTCCATATTACTTAGAGAGTTTTCCACACTTTTCTTACAAAATTCAAGGGATAGTTACCTCACTTGAATCTCTAGGTTGTGAATAAACAAGGCATGATTTTCTGCTACTTGCTCAATTTTCTCTTCTAGTCTCTTCTGGCCCTCTTCCATGTCTGTGAGCTTATCCAGGATCTTTTTCAATTTAGACTCCCATAAACTAGACTCATCTTGTTGAAATCCTAATAGGTCTTAATGCCTTTTACATTGTTGGACCAATAAAAATTTGGGTGGTTCTGTCACCCTAGAATGTACATGTTCTAACAAGGATCATCCCTTCCCCAACCATACTATGCCTCATTATAGTTCACAAAAGTTTCTTGCTCCCTATGATATCTATCCTTCATCATTGTTCTTTCCATTTCTTTTTGGCATCTAGCTCTTCATATGTCTCATTTCTCATTCTAAGATATCTTACTATGTCTTTACTTTATGCCTCAAACTTCTTTCTCTATTTTTTTCCTTTCTAAAACAAAAGATAGTAAAAAAAACCTTGGACTAAAGGATTAAACTAATTGCCTCCCCGGCAACGATGCTAAAAACTTGATCGCAGTTTACTGATATGAGTAAGTTTTAATATTTAACCTTAATATCTCGCGAACATACAGGTCATTCACGTAGTACCTAAGGTGCCAGTCCTACGAGGATGGTTAATTTAATCCTAGAATCTAAGGTCAGAAACTATTAAACAAAAATTTAACAAACAATGAATTTAAACAATAGAACTAAATAAATCAAACAAACCAAATCAAATAACAAAACAATAATTGACAATTAACACTTAATGAAAACAATCAATGAACAACGATTAACAAATTCAAATTAAAAATGAATAACAAATAATGAAAATTGATTGATTTATTGAATGATGATAGCACACCCTAGAATTCAACATAGTGAGTTAACTAAAAGAGAGAAAGGGAAAATTATCTATCTTTAATGCTAACCTAACCAATTATGATTTATCGAATTAATAGTTCTAGATGATCCTAGGGTCAATTACTCTTTCTTAAGTTATAATTGAACCCTAAAGCATAAACCCCAATCCAGTTATAGGAAGTTTTAATCTCTCAATTAACAACCTATCCAAAACCTAATCAGTTCTTAAGTTCTCTAGTAAACAATTGGAAACCTATACGTGATCTCTCTACACAAGATTTACCAACCTGATTTAATTCTAAATCTATTAAATTACGTAACTCTTGTTAGCCTATTTTAATCATTTTTTTCTCTATTCACCCTCTCAGTTTATTATCAAGATATGAAATGCATAATTAAACCACAATTAATTCAATAAACCCTTAAAATAATCATATTTCATTAAATCAAAAATAATATTCCAAAGGTGAGTGTAGAACATCAATCAACATTTCAATTCTATCATCAAACTATATATCCCAATTCTACATCCAAAGAAAATTGAAAAACATAGGAAATAAAACTCGAATGGATGATGGGAGGCTGCAACTTCGGAAAGCTTCTTATCCTAGGAAGCATGTCGAGTCTAAGTTGTTTTCCTCTTCTTTCTTCCTTTTTCTCTTTCTTAATCTCTCAAAATTCTCTCCTTTAGGGTTTCATTGTGGTGGTTGATCAAAAGCTCTCTCTTTTTTTAACCTATTCTATTTTTGTTCTCTTGTGTTTAAAGTTAAACTAGGGTTTTTTGTGGATCCAAAAGGTCTAAAAAATTGCTTGAAAAGTGAAGTTTGGGAGTGGCTATGCATCTGCCTGAAGCAGGCCATGATTGTGACCTGTGTTAGGCTTTTCTATTACGATCGTGTAATATCAAACCACAATCATAAGCTGTTATTTTGGCCCAAATGTCTTCTGAAACTCCTCCTTCAACATTGACCCTAAAATACTAACAAAAACATCAAAGTACCTCATAAACGTAATATTTAAGCCCAAAAGCTTGTACTAACCCATAAAACACTCAAAAACAAATAACAAACAAACTACCACAATTACAGAATTGCTTCACTGTAAATTGATGATGACACTTTTACTGCTTAACAGGAGGATCTTATTTATAAGCCTCACTTATTCTTCTCCAAGTCCATAGAAACCACAGTTAAGGGATATTCTTCTATTTAGATTCTTCAATCAATCATCAAATAACAAATATAACCACATAAAGCTACTGTCCTTTAACGAGCAAGATGTTGAGAAAGCTTTATTTTACCTCAATCCCTACAATACACTAGGTCTGGATAGGCTCAATGCATTCTTTTTTCAAAAGACTTAACCAGAGACAAAGATGGTGATGATAAATGTTGTGCTCAAATTCTGCAAAAATGAGAGGATGCTGAAGGAAATAGATAAGATTTCATTTGTCTTATCCCTAATAATCAAGCTCCAAACTCCTTTTAAAGAGTTCAAACCAATCGAATGTTGTAGTATTATTTATGAGATAATCTCTAAGCTGATTACTAACAAATTGAAGCTTCCCAACTTATATTGATGGCTTTCAATGTTCATTCAATAATGGAAGATATATAGATGACAACATTTTACTTGTTCAAAAGTTATTTGATAACTATAACAAGAATCATGCTAGTAGAAATTGTGAAAACAAGATTGATTTTTAAAAAGTTTTTTATTTTATAAGTTGGGACTTCATATTGAACCCCCTTAAAGCTTTTAGTTTTCTAACTATTTTCATTTGATAGATAGATTAATGCATTACTTCTATTTCCTATAGTGTTTTTATTAATGATGAGGAAACCAAGCTATTTAAAGGAGCAAAGGGGATAAGACAAGGTGATTTAATTTCACCTTGCTTACTCACCTTGCCTATGGAGGTTCATACTAAGCTCATTAGGCTAGTTATTTCTCAAAATAAGTACTTCAAATTCCATTCAAGGTGTAGGGAGGAGAAGCTTATGAACTTATGCTTTGCTAATGATTTGAACTTATTCTTTAGAGATAAAGCTGATTTACTTAGTGCACAATTGTCAACTCTATAGACTTTTAAATTGCTCTTAGGCCTTTACATTAACATATATAAAGTGCACAATAGTATGCTTTTTAAATTTCATCTCTTATATGTTAGCAATCTAAATCACCACCTCCTACTTATTTGGGGAATCTAATTACCTTGAAAAGAACAACTTGCAAAGATTTCCAACCTCTGATTGATAAGATCTAAAGGATAATTTCTAACTAGTACAACAAAAGCTTAAGCTTGGCAAGGACAGAACAATTCTTCATCTGAGTCTTAAAGATCATTTATACTCATTGGTTGTCCCACCTTATATTTCTAAACAAAACTATTAAAGTAATAAAAAGTTCTTAGGATTTTTCTATGGTTAGGTGATTTATCAAGAAAAAATTTGTCCAAATGAAATATGATGACATTTATGTGTCAAAAGATAAAAGAAGTTTGGGTATAATACCATTGAAAGTCACTAATAAAGTCCTCTTAATTAAAAGGCTATGGAGAATCCTAAATGATAAATATGCTCTTTGGATCCAATGGTTACATGCTTATTATCATGGGAATGACAACTTCTGAAGCATATATCCTAAGGCAATTTCCTCGTGGATCATGATCAATATTCTCAAACTAAGGGAAAGGTTGAGATTGGTGGTTAGAAGCAAGTTTAGAATTGAACAAAAACATCATTCTAGATTGACAGTTAGATTTATTTAGGTCCTTTACTTTTATCAATAAATCTAAATTCACTTAATAACATCATCCTTATAACGCTTTTGTAAAAGATGTAATTGATAGCATACATTCTCATATGGGCTTGATGCCTAAATCCTTTAATATTGATCAAATATTAAGAATTGTTCTTATTCTTGACAAAGATGATACCTTAGTTTGGAACAAAATTTCTTCAGCTACTCTCAATAACTCTTATTATTGATCCCTCCTAAGGATCCCAGTTCTTGAAGTGCCTTGACACAAATTATTGTGGTTTAAGTAGGCTCATTCTCAACCATCATTCACTTTGTGGCACACTATAAAGGGTAAACTAAATACCCAAAACAAACTATCTAGTTTTATTGTAGCGCCCCCTTACTGTAGAGTACGCACCGGGACGCCCGTGGGTCATTCCAATACATAACCCACGATGAGGGTGCACTACGATTCGATCATTTCTATAATCCACGACATCAATATAATAAAACTGTAATGACAAATTTTACTAAATTTTAAAACCGAATTACTTCTCATTTCATTTCTTAAAAACCATACATACACAATTCTGTCATGACTACAGACTGTACAAATCCAAAAGGAACTAAAACAACTCCTAACTAGGTCATCCCCAAAAGATCCCAGCTGACCGACCTGTGAGCCATACTTCTCTTGCCAGCGCTCACACAGCAGGAAAAGTCTCGCTAACTGGAGCTAGGAGTCTACTATCACTGTCCTGAAAAATAATTGCAATGTTGGGTGAGTTTGCGAACTCAGCGAGAAACCATCATCGATGGTCCACCCAACT
>JANIHY010147132.1:0-10202 GCA_027479065.1 Erythroxylum brevipes
GATTTGGATGAGCAAACTCATGATCACATGAATTTAGAGGCAAGGTTAGGAACAATATATAAGATATATTTTGGCAAAAGTTGTCACTTAAGGAATCTAGGAGTTACATGAGATGTGATTGATAAAGTTGTTATCTGCCTAATTTACGTTTAGTTAGTTTGTTAAACAAACTCAAGATCAACTATATTTGAATGAGATCTTAGCCCACTAGAAAGATTAAAGTAATCTTTCCGAATAGTAATAAGGGCAATTATTTCGAATAAAATAGTAGGAGTAACCAAATGTATGATTAAAGTCCTAATCTTATTTGGTAGTCACGATATATAATTGATTACTTGTTTCTTTTACATTTATATTTTGTTCTTAGTGAAATCTACCTTATTTAGTATAGTTGATACTAAGTTAGTAAACCCAAGTTTTTGGACATAGGATAAGTTTGAGAAAAGTTCTCAAAAGTTAGATAGAAAATTATATGTTCATTACGCAAATTTGTTATAATCCTCATTAAGGATACGACGACAAAGTTGTAGAGATGTGTCAAAATCATATAGATGACAAAATGTATTGACATTTTGAGTTGACTATTATCTCGTAAACTTTGACGATGACATGTAAAATGTATGTCAACACCATGATAGCAAAATGCAAGGGGTTGCATGGAGGAGGGCTGAAAGGTATAATACCTTGTTAGAATTGCTCCACTTAGTTTAGCCTACTAAAAGCATAAGTGTGGACTACAATTAAAGGCTTAGCAATAGTATGATAATAGTTGTCATTAAAAGAAAACGATTGCATGACTTTTCTTGCCTATATGTGATATGATAGAGATTATATGTATTTTTAATTCATGTTTACAAGTATTTGATACTAAATTTAGATTCAACGTTATTGTAATGTTCAAAGCATGATAAGAAATAGATTGTTAAGTAAAAATAGTTTATCCAAGTTTATGCAAATAGTTTGTATATGTATTGGATCAAAGGAGACTTATGCTAAACCTAAATGGCAAGAATAAAAAGTTGGATAATCGAGATCATCCTTTTATGCCATATTGGTTAAATCAACATAACGAGAATTATAAAGTTACATAATAGGATATATATATCCTTTTGATTATGAATCGTACGGAACTTGTGAAACTTGTAAAGTTGAAGAATGATCAAATCAACCTTTGGTGAAAGGATGATGATGGTATTGAATTGTTAAATCTTATACATGTGATGCATTGGATTGAATAACAATTCAATAAAAGTATAATACTTATATTTCATTAGATTACTAATGACTTTATGTGATATAGTCATACGTATTAAATGAAATGATGATTTAAAATTTGGAAAGTTCAAACTATTTAAATCTAAGTAGAAATCAAGCATTGAGAATATTGAAGTACATCGATGAGATCCTTATAGCAATTTTTAAATTTTCGATTATCTATAGAGAATGAGATTCTCTAATAAATACCTTCATAACTAAATTCATAAGAGTATGAATTTATGTAAGGAGTATAATATAATATGAGATATTGTATGATGTAACAATATTTCTTTTGTAACAATGCCCAGTATAATGACTTACCCTCCATAGTTCCAATTGAATCAATTAGTAAGATTTCATATTATATATGAAACGCTAAGTCTTTGAAAGACTTAAAGTTAATGATTTAAGGATGTGATGTTTAGTTGAAGCATATACATAATCCATTAAGTTTAGAACTAAATTGGATAATAAAAGGTTATGAGACATCCAAAAGATTGGATATAATCTTACAAATTCACTGAACAAATTGTTTGATTCATTGTATACTTATAGGAGAATGGTTTTCAAGATAAGTAGTAGGAGTAAGAAGGAATTCGAAAAGTTCAAATCTCATAACATTTCAGTTAATTGGAACTAATGCCTTTAATTATACATTTGATGTATAGTTGAAAGGCTACAAGACATTGAAAGATTCACTTTCACGATGAATTTAAATAGTTTATTTTAGAGATGAATATGAATTTATCATGTCTATAAGAAGGTAAGTGGAAGTATAGTTGTCCTCTTTAGTGAGACTATGTAGAGACATATTACTCTCAAAGAACAAAAGTTCTAACTTTTAGTCGTTGAACACATAATTTTCAAGAACAACTCTTATTGGATATAAAAAAAAAGTAACAACTTAATTATGGGAATTAGATCTATATAGATAGATTGGACGTTGTTAACTTTTTCTAAGTCTAAGTGCATATATAATGTACTAAAGATTTTTAGTATTTAAGATATCATATACTTATGAAGTATTAAAGATACTCATTACTTTATGTGTTAGTTGATATTTGAGTTTAAAATGATAAGGATATAACTGTAGAAGTAAATCATGAATAAAGTTTATTGACTTAGAACAATTTCATTTAGGATTGGAAAAGTTCCAATGTCATAATTAGTTGTTGATTAAGCCATAATACAATTTTCATTTAATGGAAATGATTAATTGGATCAACAAGTTCTTTAGTGAATTTGATATAGTTTCTTTGCATTGTTTAAGACAATAGCGTATTGTAGAATATTAGAGTCATTGGGCATGCATAAGGAGCTAATGTCTCATCAAAGATTCAAGAATGTATTTAGGCAAAATTTCTTAATTATGATGATAACTAAGGTGAAACTTGTAAGATTTAATCATGTGCTCATTATAGGGAATCTTGTAGAATTTTCTTATTAAGCCACTACTCCAGTAGTAGAATAATCATCATATGGTATGAGATACTTAAATGAATGGCTTAGTGCAAGTGGGAGATTATTGATTTATACCTTACAACCAATCGCTTTGGTTGCAGTTTAGTGAAAAATTATTTAAAGACATTCTTTATCTTGTACATGTTTAGGTGTATATGATAAAGTCCATAGGATACTTGTACATTGCAAATGAAATTATAATGAGATTATAATTATGAGATTCATATTGCATTTATGTATTATTCCTAAATATTCATAGTCATTGTTCTATTAAGATTGGACATTAATAGAATGTAAAAACACCAGCATATGTTTTGTTTTTCTTTATGAAGGAAGTAGTCGATCTCATAGGCTAAAGTATAGAGATACTTAAATAAACGTGTGGATGCTTATTAGAGAACAAGTTTACTGAGCAGACTTGATATGAGAAATCTATTTGAATCATTACTTGTATGTCTATAGAATTCTCATTGTAATAATTGTATAAGTGATCCTTTGATTTGAGGTCATTAAAGTTATCTTGTATGGGGATTGCTATGTTTTGATACTACTTATGATCTATTTACTTATAGGTCATTTAATCGCTAGTTATTAGATATAGTATGAACTATATGGAGATAGCTAAGTGATCAAAATAGGATTCATCACCCTAAAGTAATTAGGGAGAATGTTTCGTTGTTTTCGATTAGTATTGATTTAAGAAATCCTTGGCCAAGGTGAAATGATGCTTTGTAAATAGTTTGCAAATGTCATTAATTGAATCGATAGCTAATGGCAGATAAATAATATGATTAGACTCAAAATAAAGTAGATATTAATTATATGCTCTATGTCTAATCGGAACATTATATGATGAATGGACTGAATTATATAGAAAATTATGCACGAAAAGGTTAGTCAAAACTACTTTGATATTCTAAAATATTTAGGTGGTCATGATGCGTTGCTAGATGTCAATCTTGATCTATGATTATAAATTGTTCTTTTAATTTATCTTTTATAATCATTGCCAACATATTTAAGAACCTAATGGATCTCACAGATAGAATGGATTGAAGAGAGCAAAATTAATTTAATCAAGTTGGACTTGATTGTAAAGTTTGAAAAATTTTATGATTAAATTTGAGATATTTAATAAATAAGGATCAATATGGGATATTGAATCTTATATGGGCATAATTGGTATTTAATTAAAATTAATTATAATTCTAATTAAAGTTTAATTGAAATTAGAATTTAATTACAATTAAATTACTAAAACGTCCAAAGCTTATTATAAATAGGCTTAAGCTCTATGAAGCTAGCACTTCATGCTTAACCTTCTCTTTAAGAGTTACATAGTTCTCTCAACCTGTTTTATGGATATCGTTAGAGGCCGGACACTTGTGCGGCTACTGTGGTTGAGACAGATCAGTTTTGGAAACGATTCAAGAGATACAACAAAAAAAAGATCAAGTTTCGGAATAAGGTATAAATTAAAATTTCGCTTTATTATAATTTGTGTTAATCATTTTATAGAATTAAATAGATCTTGATTTTTGAGAAATCAAAAGTCAAGAAAAATTTTTGTGATTATTTCGCTACGGTTGGGATCGGATCTCAACTCTGTTTTCCAATAGTAATAACATTTTCAAATACATTAGTTTTAAGAATTTATTTTTTGAAGTATTTTTATATGGTCAATTTGATAACTAAGCAATAATGTTACATGTGGACACGCTGGATTCATTATAAGTTTGAACTTTATTAATTTTCAGACTACTGTTCTATATCTTGTAATATGAAGTTATCAATTTAATTTTGACATATGTCTTTATTTATTTTTACAAATAAATGGAGAGAAGTTCAATTACTCTTAATAATTCAGACTCTTCAGAAATATTCAATGATCCAATTTGAGATTTGTAATAAAGTTAGTCATGACTTGAAATTGTAGATAAAAACTTTGTTTGTCGAGTATTATAATGAGAAAGATAGAAGGATACAACTAAATTGCAAAATTGTTAGTGAAAGATCTTTTTAGATACTAACAATATTAAATAAGGTATTCTTACCCAACAAAAAAGGATTGCTACAACTAATGTAAGGAAAAGAAGAAGATATATGTTTGACTTTTTTTGCTCCACAAATAACTCCTGTAGCTCAACCTTCAATTCAAAATGCCTTATAATCTAAAGAAGCAGCTCACAATGTAGACATGACAATGGTTAGATGGTGATATGATGCAATTGTATAATTCAATACTGCTCAATAGTATTATCACTAACCTATGGTAGACGTTATTGCCTCTTATGATTTAAGATATAAAGTTACTTCAATTGATCACTACAAAGATAATTTTTTGTGTAGCTCTATTTTTAAAGTAAAAAGTTATTTGGATGAAAGATGAATGACTTGGGCAAATTATAGGTGTTCAATTATAAATGAATATTGGAAAAATAAAAGACATGCGTCTATTATCAATTTTTTGATTTATTATACTAAGGAGATGATGAAGTCTATTGCTACATTAGCCTTCTAAAAAATATTAGTACTCTGTTTAAGACATTTGATGAAATTGTAAATGAATTTGAGCCTAAAAATATTGTATAGTACATCACTAACAATGACTCTGCTTATAAAGCAGATGAGAAAAGGTTGAAAAGTAGATATAATTCTTTTTATTAGACTCTTTGTGTTGCATATTACATTGACCTGTTGTTGGAAAATATAAGAGATGCTAGATACTTTCCTACCATTGATGAAATTGTGCAGAAAGTAAGAAAAATAAATAAGTTCATCTATAATCATGTATGAGTTTGAATTTGATGAGAAAAGGTTTCATTAATAGTAGGAACTTATGTCGTCCTACTATTACAAGATTTGTAACCAATTCCCATCACTTTAATGTTTTGTTCTAACGAAGGGGGAGATAAGACAAATGTCTATAAGTAATAAGTGTGTTGCATCTCAATATGTTATGTCTAATGCTATAATGGAGGTTTTCAAAATTATAAAATGGAGGATTTTATAATTATACTTGAAGATAATAAATTTTAGTCCCAATGTCAATTTTTCATCCAAGCTTTGGCTAGTAGAAATAAAAAGGCAACAATGAGTTATTTTTATGATGCTATAGAGAGGACAAAGGAAACAATCAAGTCCAATATAAAAAATAGACATTCATTGTATACACCTTATCTTATAATCATTAATGGATGTAGAAGGTAACTTTGCTCTTTGTTGTTTGCCATTGGGGCATTTTTAAATTTTGGTGTTTAATTTAAACCAAAATTTTTTAAAAAAGTTGAAGTTAATAGATGAATGTTATTAAATATCACAACTATTGTTTCAAATAAGATGATGCAAAATCTAATTAATTCATAAATAAAGGCATATAAGTATGCACACTGTGATTTCAGGATGTCTATTATAATTTGTCAAAGAGACAAATTTGATTCAAGTATATATTTCTTCACTTCTGTTACTTATTCAAAATTAATCATCACTTTATTTTACTTATAAGTTACTTTTATTGTCTTACAATTACTTAGTGAGACAAATGTATAAACGGTGTTCTATAATTGCAAATATCTATAATTTGAATTTTAAGTCAATATGTTAATGCAATTAGGTACGAGAGTAATTGGAGGAACAATTTGAATTTATCCTTCTCAAAAAAGCAAAGAAGAAATATATTAGAATACAAAAGACCGAACTATTTGTTCTTTATTCGATACAATTTAAAGTTTTAACAAAAGCATGTTATTATCATTTTAAGTTTGAATAAAATTCCTTGCAACTTCTTAATAATTATTTTTACTTCTTTACTAAGACTCCTAATAGAATTTGTAGTTTTATAGATCCAATTTTCTTTGATTATATCAATCTTTTAATGGATTAAGTTGTTAAGGAATCAAGTTTCATAGATGAAAGTGACTTGGAAGATAATCTTGGATAAAAAAGTATTAACATGTAATTGGTGCAAAGAATTTAAATAATGATAATGATGTAATTCTAACGTTGTGAATACTGTAACGAACTTGGTACCAAAATTGGTGATGATATGGTATGGTAATACTTTCTAAATTTTATAAAATTGCAAAATAATCCTTAGTGTATTATGTTATACAATTTTTCACTCTACTTCAATCATATCTTAAGAAATCATAATAATATAAATTTAATATAACATATGCTTTTTTATTTTTATGAATAAAGTTTTCACATATTTCTTATAAACTAAAATAAATTTAATTTCAAATATTATCTGTACATATTTCTAAAGTTATTATAATATTTTCATATGCATATATTAGAAAAAGTTATCAATATAAAATATGAAAATATTAAATATGGCTGTATTAAACTAATATATTTAGTTATGTAATCTATAATCAGTTTGTATAAGTCAAACGACATAAAAATTTATTTAATACAATATTATTTGTATTTTTATTATTTATTAACTAAATTAAAGACAATTATATCATTTTTATGTATAAACAATTATTATTTTATATATGAGAAATTTTAAGTTTTTTAACTTTAGTCATAATTTTTCAAATTTATAATTATGATTGATATTTGACTAGTATTCTGGTTACCCTCCAGTTACCAAGGCTCGGTACAAAACTTTCTTGTTCAGTGTTGGTACCAATTGGGATCGACCAACACATAAATTGATATTCTAAAACAAGGTTTAAAAATCAGACTGGATTGGCTTATCTGACCGAAAAAAGTTTGAGCTGGCTAGTTGTCCAGTTCAGTTCTATGTAATAACTTATGAGTATAAAAATTGGCCAGTTTACCAAAGAACTGCTTGTTTTTTTAGCAATTGGTCAAACCGATTTATTAATATTAACCATCCGGATATACCTAATGCTACTAAGCTTCAAATATCATTTCATACTCTCTCGCCTCTTTACCATCTCTCACTACCTCCATGCATGTAGGTAAACACGATACTTGTGGGTAACCCATAGATGCAAAAATCGATTTCTATTCGTTGTCTCCTTGGGTGGCTACTGTGAAGTTAATCTTTTATTCTCAAATCTCTTGTAGTTGGTTTGAGATAATGAGCTTGTTGAAGCAACTTCAAATTCCTTCCTCTGCGACTAAACACCGTGATGGAAGGGATTATATCTATATCCATCCTATGTTCCTCATGCTCAGGTTTTGGTTTATTCGGCCATAAAATGTTTATGTTCTTTCTATTTGGGATTTGTCATTGTTTTTTGTATTTTCTCTTAAATTTGGCCTTTATTTATTTTTAATTCGAAGGGATATTGCTCTTTTGCTTTGGTGCTGCTGCTATTGACTTACTGGAGAAGAGGATGGAAGAACATATCGTATAGATTTCCAATTTGTATAGAGCTCCAATTTGTTCTGTTTTATTTAAGTTTCAACATGTTAAGAGATAAGGATAAGACAATGATAGTTTCAATATTATGTTTTATTCAAGTTTTGTTGTTATTGTGTTTTTTGTAACATTTAGAACTCTGATGTATTTCAATATCTAATTTTGATAGTTGGTTATATATACTCTGTTAAGTTTTGAATTTGTTGATCTAAAACACCTACGAGATAACACAACTATTTTTTGGAGCAAAGTTTAATAAGTGTGAGTACACCATTCTGCTATTGTTTTTTTTCTATGTATATGTATGGTGGTCATTATGCTGCTGTTGGTTTTTCTTTTAATCTATCTTTGCCCACTCTGATGTAGCTTAAGTAATTACTTTTGTACTGACAAAACCTTTTCTAAAGTAAAGACAAGTTGTCGGATACAAATAAACATACAAATAACATAACTTGAGAATAAGTTTTCATCATTTTGTCTCCGCTTTTTTGGACCTATATTTACAATTTACCTTAGTCAATAGGACAAGGTTCATAAATTGTTGAAAAAGGGTAACTTAAAATGTAGCGACCCGGGCGCTGCGTGGGAGAGCCCTCAGGGTATGCACCACCTCAGGGGGCCCGCGACCTCTACTTGTGTAGCCCGGCCTCTACCGCCATCACTCCAGGTATTGTCCTCTTTGGTTCTTGGGTGAGCCACTGCTCGAACCCAAGACCTCAAAGTTTTGTTGTTCTTTAAGAACACGCCTCTCACCATTGAGCCAATGGCTCTACAGTAGCAATCGCGGGCCTCTTGAGGTACAGAGGGGAGAGGCCCCAGTACACAAAGTTCGGGTCGCTACACTAAAGCACCTCTAAAACCAGCAGCCAATATGAACCATATGTCCTTTGTAGTTTCGAATTTACGAAACTCTCGCATGATATCTGTGAAATATTAGCAGAGAAGAGATAACTTCATTCTCATTATCGGTAGGTTATTACTATATTCAATATATATACAATTGTCTATACTAAATATAGTATCATGTTTCCTAAGATACATGGAAATCTGTATCTTATTCTAATCCCTAGAAATCAAGGATTTACATGATTTCTATAGCTATATAATCTTTTAGATAATGTTGTATGATTCTACATAATCTGAATGATTCTATATAATTCGACACTCCCCCTCAAGCTGGTGAGTTGATATTTTCCATTCCTAACTTGCCAATAATATCTTGAAACACTATGCTTGTCAATCCCTTTGCAAGAATGTCTGCCAACTAATCCTTAGTTGACACAAATGAAGTGCATATTAAGCCACTGTCCAGTTTTTCCTTGATGAAGTGCTTATCAACTTCAATGTGTTTTGTACGATCATGTTGCACTAGATTATATTCAATGCTAATGGCTGATTTGTTATCACAATACAACCTCATAGGTCCTTCCCATTTTATTCTCAAATCATCAAAAATTATCTTCAGCCAAAGTAATTCACATATTCCCAATGCCATAGATCTAAACTCAGATTCTGCACTTGATCTTACCACTACATTTTGCTTCTTACTCCTCCATTTTACAAGGTTACCACCTAGGAATATACAATAACCCGATGTTGATCTTCTATCGACCAAAGACCCTGCATAATTTGCATCGGTATAAGCTTCTAATGTCATACCTATGACTGTTTTTCGCTTAAACAAAATTCCTTTTCCTGGGCTACTTTTCAAGTATTGTAGTATTCTGTTTACTATCTTGAGATGTGATTGTTTAGGATTGTGCATAAATTGATTGACTTTGCTCACGGCAAATGTTATATCTGGTCTTGTATGTGCCAGATATATCAACTTCGTAACAAGCTTATGATATGATACTTTATCTACAATAGGATCTTCAGGAGCATCACTTAGTCCATGATTGAATTCTATCGGTGTGTCTACTAGTTTACAACCCAATTTTCCCGTTTCTTTCAACAAGTCAAGTACATACTTTTGTTGGGAGATGAAAATCCCTTGTTTTGAGTGAGCTACTTCAATGTCTAGGAAGTACTTTAACTTTCCTAGCTCTTTGATATCAAATTACTTTAAGAGACATTGCTTCAGATTTTTCATTCCTTCTACATCATTACCTGTCACAATAATATCATCTACATAAACTAACAA
>JANIHY010147182.1:0-10196 GCA_027479065.1 Erythroxylum brevipes
ATTTAAAAAATATAATAATAATAAATAGGAATAATAATAATAAATAAAAATAGAATAATACGAAGAATAATAAAATAAAAAGATTAAAATATAATAATAAGAAAAATATAAATAATGATATTAATAATAATAATGATAATTACGCAAGGATTTAAAGTGAGCACTCAACGGTACAAAGGAACGGTAAGCCGCGGCATTCTTACTGCAGCGAATATGTCAGGCGGCTCAACAACGGATGTACGTCAGATACAGCCAAAATAAGTAACATGAAGTCAAACAGTCTAGCGCTGTCGAAACAGGTGAAAAGAAAGAGTAGGTTGTAGGACTATAGAGACAAAACGACTGGGTGAGCTCTGGACAGAAAAAGTAACACTGAAGAAGGTCACCAAAACTACACCGACAGTGAAAAACCCATGTGCTTCATCCTCCTCAACAACTAAAGAGAGCTACCAGAACCCACCAAAACTCTCGACTAAAGAAAATAACCCCATTACCAACACACACGAACACGCATAACTTGAGGGAGCAGGCTTAGTAAAGAAATAGTTACAAATCCAAATAAACAATGTAAAAAGCACAAAGTGAACGATGCTCACCTGGGAACTATCTGGGGCGGTGTCCTCATGCCCTACATATATTAGCAAAACAAGACAATTATCTATTACCTTCACTGAATGGAGGATCTTCGAGAATATAGATGTTGTTAACAAAATAGATTGCCTGCATGTTCTACAGCCCTTGAAATTTTCAGGTATTGAGGAGGCACTTTGGTTGCTTGAACTTGCCCTATCTTCCCTGAGAAAAGCTAAAGACAGGCAAGAAAAATATTGAAGTAATCTAGAACTGTTTACCCGTCGAAGGTTTAGTAAACTCTTCCCTGCACACCACCATCTTTGGGACTATACGCGGAAGCTCGGGAGCTCGACCTTGAACAGCCCCACACTCGCTTTCTCTGTCTCCATCTCTCTCACCTACTCTTGATGCATGGTCGCTGAGGCGCCGACCTACTTAACGTCGGCCTCCTCCTCCTCTTACGTTACATAGATAGAGATATATGTATATGTATAATAGATAAAGCAGAAGCCCAGATCGTAATAATCACGCCTTGGTTGTCAACCTCCTATACGTCTTTACTAAGAACCAGACAAGGGACATTACTCAAAAACGAAAAAAAAGTCCCATATTAAAGCGTAGAACAAGCTTTACACAAAAACAGATTTGCCCAGAAGGAGATTATCAGCAAAATGGATCAGCAAAAAGGTCAGAGGAATAAAACTGACCTACGTAGTCTGCCATGAAAAGATAATTAATGTCAGGTGCATTTCCTCCTATTCTAAACAGCTCGATGAGATCGTAGAATTGGCCGTGAATAATGCCACAAACCATCACTGGACACTTCACCGGCTGCACGTTCCACTCCTCCACCAGAATAGCTCTTGCCTTCTTCCTGGATTTCTTTAACCACTCGTAGTACCTTCTCTGCCAATCCTGTAACGAATCTAGTCCTCCCACCACCACCACCACCACCACCACCGTCTCTGGATACTCCAACACCCTTATATACTCCAACGCCCTTATATCAAGTATTTTTATTAAATTAATAAATTTTTTTCTTAATTAAGATAATGAATAAAATTAAAAATTATCTTTTTTCTTAAACAAAATTACACATAGTTAAATGAATTCAAAACTTACAATAATCTCTCTGAAAAAAGCATTTACTTCTTCGACAATTCTATAAACGTACACATACAAACTAAATTCCCTTGTTCATACTCTTTAGAACCAAATTTAATAAAAGTATAATGGTTATAATAATCAAACTCTACCTGTTCAATCGATCAAATAGAAAATTGGAAATCCTATAATAATTACACGTCTCCAAAGTGCTAAATTAACAAATTAGAGCTTTGTGTACATTTATAATAGAACATAAATTTGTTAAGAGGAAGAGGTCTACATATGAGAGGAATGAATACATAAAGAAAACATGAGATTCAGATGCCATTTTAAAAACAGGGGAATAAGTGAACGTTGCCCATTTTGTGAGCTAAATTCTCAGTTCCTTTCTCCTGCCTGAATAACCACAACAGACAAAGGAATCCATTTTGGCATTCCACGTGGCCCAATCAAAACCAATAATTCACCCACACCAATCCCTTCTCTAACACCAGCATTAAATTGGTCTTGGTCGCCACCGTAAAGTAAAATTGAAGATAAAAATCTAAAGCTTATGTCACGCAAGCATTTGTCCTTTTTTGTTTTGATAAAGGTCTTCCATTCTCAAGCACTGCAGATTACAAAATTTATCTCTCTCTAGAATCTCTGCTGCTGCTGCTGCTTTCTCTGTCTAGAAGCGAACTGAAAATGGCAGCTGCAGCGACGCCGGCGGTGGCGGTGAATGGTGCCGTGAAGGTGGCGACACAGGCCTACCTGGAGAGCAAGCCGGTGAAGGAGACTAGGGTGTTGTTAGCTGATCTCTGCCGCCATTTCTACACCCTTGGATGGGTGGGAGGGACAGGTGGCAGTATCACAATCAAAGTTCACGATGACTCTATCCCTAGACCTCACCAGCTCATTGTTATGTCCCCTTCTGGTAAATATGAGTTTTTTGGTTCCTTGGATGCTCATATGGGTTGGTTCTTGTGATTTAAGTTATTCTGTTTTTAATTTCCTGTGTTTTTCTGTCCTTGTATTTTTGTTGTGAGATATGATTGTTGATTCATTCATAAGAAGCTTATGTAGAGTATGTTTATGTGTGTGAAGGTGGGATGTTTCCAATGTTATTTGCTTATTCTTTTTAGATACTGTGAAGCTTTCTCCTTTATGCGTTTTTGGTTACTCCCGATCCTCTTTTTTTTTTTAAATTTTTGGTAAAACACCAGTTCTTATGAGGTAACAGCTTTGGGAGAGAAGAGGAAAGAGAAGAGGGAAGAGAAGCTCGATGCTTTTATGTTTATGTTAGATGTGTTGCGTAAGCGTTATTTTTTCTGTATAATTAAGTTTATGTTCGATTATGAATTGTTATGTTGCTGCTTATATCTTAGTTAAGCTCATTGCTTGCCTTAGTTTGCTTACATGGAATTTGATTAGCGGGCACACGCAGCTGAAGCTTATGGACTTGGTTTAGTTCCTTGTTTCTTTATTGCGTGCATTAGTCAATGATAGTTTAGCGTCTTACTTTATGTATTTTGAGTCTCAGTTCTGTTGTTAGGCTCTGCCTGCATTTAAAATACGGTTCAGATTCCCGTGAAAATTCTCTATTCAACTGTATAAAATAATGGTGATTTTTTTGAGTTGATTCCAAAATATTTGATACGTTTGGGCATGGCATAATGGTAAAGAAAACTAATATAGTTGACTTTGTTGGACATGCTGAAGGTTTTGGAACGATGTAGTTATCTTGGTTCTTATCAGGCTTTTACTGTCATGCTTTTAGATCAATGCTTCTTCCTGATCAAGTCTGTGTGTAACGAGTGTCCATTTTTCAGCTTAGACCAAGTTTGACCTCCTTAGTGGCTCCAGATGTTCAGTGGCCTTTTGACGTTTGATTTATCTACATCCTTTACTTTATCTCAGTTTTCTGTTTGTGATCTGGAATTTGATAGGTGTTCAGAAGGAAAGAATGGATCCAGAGGACATGTACATCTTAGATGGAAATGGGTCTGTATTGTCAGCGCCATTTCCAAAGCCGTATCCACATAAACGTCCCAAGTGCTCAGATTGTGGGCCTCTCTTCATGAAGGTATCTTTTTGCACATTTAGTTATCATCTTCTCATGCTGCAAAGGATTAGTTATTTGGCTAATAACTATTTGTTGATGAAGATTAAGCTTCTATCCACAGCATTTAAATCCACGCAAGTAAAATTCAACTCTTCAGATTTGCATGTAGCTGTCCTTTAGATGGTTTTTGCAATGTAATTGATTTTCTAGTATGTTAGGGATCGGTCCCATTTATACATTGGTTTCAAAACTTTATTAGCAAAATATGTTCATTCAGTTTATATGCTTCAAAAACAAATGTTTGGTTTCTTAGGTCACTATCAATGGGCATCACAAAATCTCCATTTTCTAATGACTTCTAAGTTCTGTCAAAATGGCTAAGGTGTTTCAGTTGCAAATGAATCATGAACCTTGCCTTAATTAGTCATAGTTTTAATATTCGTTGGGTTGTGCATTTAAACCTCTTTGGCCTTGATTTTGGTGTTCCTACTGGAAGTTGGGAAGATCTGAGAAATTGGAGATCAAGACTAGAGATGGAAAATTGGCCAGGCCTTAGTCAATGGGCAAAAGCGCAACTTGACTGGGCTTTGGGATGGGCCTATCTTAGGCTCACCAAACCAGTTAAGCCAAGATGCCAACATGATGTCGTTTTGACAACACAATGTAGATTTCGCTGAATCAATTGGACTGGGCCCAGGCTCAAAAACATTATCGGGCCGGCCTGGTCCCAACCCGTTTCCAACCCTATTAATTATTTAAAACTTATAAATTTTTTAATTGTATCTTATGAGTTCTCATTCATAAAACAATTACTTCATCTTATCATGCACGCAATCAAATGTCTTCTTGTACATGTTCCATCAAAGTTACACTTGACCTGGTGGAATACTTAACTGCTGCTGCAGCATTCCTAGTTTGTGGATCTTGCAAATTCATTCTTCTGTCCTTGGCATCACCATCTTCCCCCAGTTGCAGTAAGTTTTCTCATCTTCTGGTAAAATGCAGGCATATCAGGTGCGTAATGCAGGAGCTGTTATTCATAGTCATGGAATAGAGTCTTGTCTTGCAACAATGATCGACCCATTAGCCAAAGAATTTAGAGTAAGCATTTCTAAGTTGCCATCTATAATTGGTCTTGGCTTGGAACTGTTCTTTATATTGCTGCTGGCAACTTTTTATGTTTACGTTATACCTTTTGTTATTTTCATGCATACAAGAATACATATTAGTAGGTATCTGTTGATTTGTACATTGTCGTGTCCTCTTTTGAAGCTTAAAAGTAAAAAAGGAAGAAATTCTGAATCTTTGATGCCAAAGTTATTGTCTAAATGTTGCAGAAAGTATTTTACTGTGACAAGTTTCCACATCTTTGAACGTCTTCATTATATATCCCGTGCACAAACTGCAGATTTTATCCTGCAGGATGGTCCATCTGGCCACCACAACTTTAATTATCTGCAGCTTCTACAAATGCTCTGCTCAACTCCAGTATTCAACATGTTTCTTTATGTTTTACATTTTGCAGATTACACATATGGAGCTGATTAAAGGAATCCAAGGGCATGGATATTATGATGAACTTGTGGTCCCCATAATAGAGAATGCAGCCTACGAATATGAGCTTACAGAATCTCTTGCTAAAGCTGTATGTCTTTATTATATCCTGAAGTCTGGAAATCTACTTACTAGTCCTGAGATGATCTTTTAGAACTTTCTTCTTGCAAAATCAATGTCATAAGAGAAATAAGAGTATTCTTTTTGGACTTAACGTCATCTGGTTGCCTTTGCAATGTTTGCTGAGTATATAAAATCTATATATTGATGTGATCAGCTAATTTTCGTCACTTTTGAATCCTCTCCCTACAGGAATTCATAGAATCTCTTAGGCATCTCGTAGGCTCTTAGAACTTATTACTGTATTACCAACAATTCTGACAAGATTAATTTTAATGTAGGAAATTCTGAGTGGTTTTGGAGGTCTGAAAGGATACATCATAAGTGAATGGTTTTGCATCAAATTTCTGCTAAAATGTTCTCTTCTTTGATAGTAGAGCAATCTTCTTAATTAAAATCTTTCTGCTTCCCAGATAGAGGCCTACCCAAAAACGACGGCTGTGCTAGTTCGTAACCACGGCATTTATGTATGGGGTGATTCATGGATCAGTGCTAAAACTCAGGTTTGTGCTACCTACTGGATGGTGAAATGCAATTGGCTCCTCTTTCCTGCACTTAATATCTAGCTGAAGTAGTGGATAAATTCTTTCTATCTATTAATATATACTTTTTCTTCACAACTATGACTGAGGTTGTACATGAGAGAAGTTGGTGTAAATGATCTTAGCGGCAGGTGACCTGATTATAATTATATTGGTCTGCAATGGCTTTGTCTTTGTTGTTTATAACGTAGAGTGGCTCATTTGTAATAGAGAGTCCCAAAGTAACCTCACTACTCTTCCTTCATGGAAGTATTAAAATTTTGTACCTTTGGTTTCAACTGAACCTCACTTTTTTGGCATGAAGATATTGCTAATTTTGTTGAAGGTGCTGTGAAGCCTATAAGATGGTGCATGCCTTTTTTTTTTTTTTTGGGTCAAAAAAGAAAAGGATGCTCTCATTAAACAAAATGGTAAAGTCATTTTTGATCTGGTCATACACAATTCTGATTTTAAGCTCCTTTCTTGTGCTTTTTATCCACGCTCAAGATAAGTAGGTACAATTTTGCTTAGTATATGCAAGCCAATTCAGCCTCCTATTAGAAGTTATTAGATTAAAAATTTCTTCTGTGCCACTAACAAACTAATCAGCATTCTTCCATTCAACATAATAGAAGTTTCCTTTCACTTGTGAATTATATTTTGATTATAGGTTCTCATGATTGTGTTTTGACAGAAATGGTGCACCAGGGATTGGTCCGCATAGAAAATACAATGAGCCAGAGTGTGATAAAACATTTAGAAGATAAACTCATTTTTTAACCTCTTCCCTATTAGTTTGAACTTTATTAATTAGCAGTATTTGATGGCAAGTAAACTAAAAAGATTAGAACTGGGTGCTTAAGAGCTATCATGAAACAGATTGTGGAACCTTGTTCTTGTTCAGAGATTATAAATTTTATTCTTCGTTGAATTGATTGCAATCCTTGCAGGCTGAGTGTTATCACTACCTATTTGATGCTGCTATCAAACTTCATCAGCTTGGCCTTGACTGGACTACCCCAAACCATGGCCCAATTCAGAATCTCAAAGGGATTCCTGGCACTTACTTAAAGACAAGCATATCTACCAAGGCTGGGACAAAGGATTCAAATAATGAAATTGAGTCATCATCGGTACATCTCTGAATTGTGGACTTAATATGGCCTATAGTTAGTCTTGGTGGATTTGGTATCCTTGAATCGAAATCTCTTTTGAGTCTAAAGAATTAGTTGGTTGCAGCGTATATATGCATCATCATTCTTCATATTTTTGGTTGCAGCATTGCATCCTTCTTGACATTGAAGGAACTGCTACACCCATATCATTTGTTTCTGATGTACTTTTCCCATATGCCCGTGAAAATGTTGGAAGGCATTTGAGTGCAACATATGAGACTGCAGAAACTCAAGATGACATGAAGTTGTTGCGCTATCAAGTAAGGTTTTTCTGCATTAGAAGTTTTGGTACAGTTGTTTTGTTGAATGAACAGCTATGCATGTCAATACTTTTCCTTGCACTTTCTGTGTCTTACTGTTTTTACTGCGTCAGATGCATTCTTATTGGTTTGTGGGACATCATGGTGCACTTATATGTTTTAATAATTAAGCATAATAATGAAAAAAGTGTGAGATCCCCTAGGATAGTAGTTGTTTGACGTGGTCAACTACATTCTCCAACAACTTTTCTGCAGGTTGAAGATGATTTGGTAAAAGGTGTTGAAGGTGCTGTGCCCATTCCAGGTGATGATGCAGGGAAAGAGGAGGTTATTGCAGCATTGGTTGCTAATGTGGAAGCAATGATACGAGCTGATCGGAAGATAACTGCCTTGAAGCAATTGCAAGTAATTGTTATGAAGTATAGCACATTTGACCCTTAATAAAGACACAAAATTTCCTAGCTTGAAACTTTCGGTGTAAATATCTTGTGCAGGGTCATATATGGAGGACTGGGTTTGGAAATAAAGAATTGGAATCAGTAGTGTTTGATGATGTACCAGATGCATTGGAAAAATGGCATGCTTTGGGTATAAAGGTTAGTTCTTGATTACTTTCCCCTTGAATTTCCATTCTAATTTTTTTTCTTTCTATCCAATCTCATAATTCCCAAAACACTATTTCTTATCCACCTATTCGGGTATATTACCCTCTAAACCATTTCTTAAAATCCACTTATTCAATTTCGCTATGAGGTTTTATTGTTCTTAATTTTAATTGAGTATTGATGATTTGGAGTGTTCTATGCGAACTTCTAAATTTTTGAGTGAGTATAGATGAGTAAAATCACTATATCTTAATGCTACCAAGAAGCGGTAAATCGCTGATTTACAATGGCAGTGAAAGATCTTGGCATAGTTCAAAAAAAAAAAGAATGTCAACAGAAACTTGTAGAAGCAAAATGACATGCAAAATTTGCATCATACTTAACATTATACATGTGAGTTGTTTGATACTGAGACTAATTATGTCTCATAACACAGGTATACATATATTCTAGTGGCAGTAGATTGGCACAAAGGCTATTATTTGGCAATACAAACTATGGAGATCTGAGAAAATATTTGTCTGGATTTTTTGACACCATGGTGGGGTAAGTTGTGAAGATCCTACTCTAGATAAAAATCTATTAAGAAAACAGAAATGCGTTTGCAATGTCCATTCTTGTGGTTGTTGCTTGTAGAAATAAGAAAGAAACACGCAGTTACGTAGAGATCACAGAGTCACTGGGAGTTGATAAGCCGTCTGAGATCCTGTTCGTTACAGATGTTGTTCAAGAAGCTGCAGCTGCAAAGGCAGCAGGTGATGCTCTATGATCAATTCATTTGGTGGGAAGAGCATAGGTGTATAGGGTGTCCAAATCTTACTAAACTCATTAAGAAACTATATTTGTTATGTTCATAATGTTTTTTTATTCCTCCTTAATTTTCTTTTTCAGGTCTGGAGGTGCTTATTTGTGTCCGGCCGGGAAATGCCCCACTTCCGGAGAACCATGGCTTCAAGACAATCACCTCTTTTTCTGAAATCTGAAACTATGCGCAAGTTTTGTGATATGTAATTCTAATCCTGCGCTATGTGTAATGTATCCTCAAAAATAAAAATGAAAATTGCCAACTGCGACAGGATGATCTTTTTCTTCAATAAATGGGAAAGAGTTTCTTATTCCAGTTTTTACATTTAGGCTCTGAATACCAATTTTGTCTTAAGTATGGTTTTTGCAATTTTTTTTTAATGTTTTTTCTTATATATACATATTTATATATAATCTTGTAGTATCTTTATGACACATTGTATGTTAGTCTATAAAAAATAGCCTCTCTATCAACTAAGAGTAAGACGGGACCTGTGATTTTAGATTTCAAGAGAGTTTTTACTGAATGTTGTTTTCGGTGAATGAAAATTAGTGTGCTGCTTTGGAAAGCCTCAATTTGTTTGAGATGGACAAAAATCCTCAAGGTATCCGGTTCTGTCGGATTCTGGTGGAGTTGAGCGCTGCTGTCTAGATCCATGAGACTGACTGGTTTTGTGTCAAAGATACCTACAAAATAATAAAGGCGCTCCAGGGGTTGACTTTCGATAGGCTCCTCTGACGCTCAAGTCAGCTATTTGTGAGAGCTTTTTGGTGATTGGTGAATAGTAAAAAGTAGGGTTCCGAGAATCGTTCCTCATTTATGATGATGTAATGAATTTATATGTCTAATACCTTTGGGAATTAGGTTAAGTCTTAAGAAATGGGCTGACTGGCTCATGCGTCGTTCTGAGTCTAAGCTTGGGCCTAATACGGCCGACCCAACTAGTATCTAAGTTACGGCCTTCCAATAAGGTCTGCGATGGGGTTCCAAGTTTGCAACCTATGACCTATCTTCTTGTTTGGTGAGATATAAATAAAAATATATAACAAATAGGTTGAATATTCTATTACATGACCTTCATGTATACACTAAATGTCGCTATCTATTTTGATTGATGTTATGGATAAAACGTCAAAAATAAGCAAAGAAAACAATACTAGAGTGGATCTTACTAAATAATAACAAACTAAACGTTTAAGGAAAAAAGACGGTAGTGTTAAAACAAAAATTTGCCTTAAGAAAATAAGTAAGAAAAGAAATATATTTGTACAATTAATTATTAGAATATAGTAATGACCTCCAATATTTAAAAAGTTTGAATCACGTGTAATTATTATATGATTATTATTACAACTAATGTATTATATTAATTAATCTTACATAATTAAAAATGAAATTTCTTATTCATTTAAAAGTCAAGATTACGTGAAAA
>JANIHY010147285.1:0-10184 GCA_027479065.1 Erythroxylum brevipes
TAACCAATTCTATACATTTTATTATTATCAAAACATAAGTGGGATTTAATTTGTCAACCACCATTGGTCCAACATAATAGTCACAGGAATGCGTTATGTTGGTAATTAAGTAGTGCATTTGTAAATATTATATTATATAGAATATAATAACTATCGGATTTGATATGAATAAAAAAAATTAATAAATATTCAAAGATGTTTTACACAACAAAGTGTAGTTTGATATTCTACAATTAAAAATCACAACTTAATTCAGATAAAGACATTAGCGATCGAAGTATTATCCTGGAAAAGATCCTAAAATATTGTCATAATATCAACCTCGAAATAAAAATAAGCAAAGTTAATAATGGAAGTAAAATTTCCCTAATTTCCTCCAACTGATTTTCTGATTATATATATATCATCCCACCATAGTAGAAATATAATCTTGATATAGTTGGTTGTAGGAGCATCATGATAAAGAATATGAAATATAGGACGCGAAGAAACTTGAGCCTTGAGCCAGTATCAACCTGCCAGCAAAAAAGAGGTAAAGTCATGATACTAATAAATAGAAAGCATCAAACATACCCATCCTCAAAAAGACCTCATCTAAATAACGGATATATAAATTTTTATAAAAAAGTACATAAAGAAAGCACCAGCATGTGATTAAATCGTAAAATATAAACATTCTTGATCTAACAAAGGAAAAATAAAATAAATCTATATAATTAACGAATCTAATATTGGTCAACTACTTGCAACATACATATGGATCCTTTCTCCAAAACAAATGCAATGTTATTAAGATTAAAAACGTAACACTAAACAAATGCAGATACATGGAAGAGTAAGTATTTCTAAATTTAAACCCAGTCTGAATTGATTTAGTCTAATAAACCATAATTACGTAACATCCCATCACCGATAGGAAGGGTAAATAGGTCATTTGGGACGAGCTAGGAGTTTGGAATACATATTTTTGATATGCTCATACATTTGGCCTCTAAATATAGAGGAATTGCATATGCACATATTTGTACATGTATTCATGACATTTCCTGACATTTGTGTTTGAATATGATTTGTTTTGTGAATTACGAGATTATTGCGTTTGAAAATTTGAATTGGAATGTCTTAGGAGTGATTTTCAGTTGTTAGTGACTCTTAGAAATTTTTCTGAAATTTTGGGAGAAAAAGTCCGGACCGGAGAATTTTTCTAAGTGACGGACTGATTGACTTTATAGTACTGGAATAACTGTCCAATGGCAATGGAAAAATTAGATACATGATTTTGGGAATAAAAATGTGAAACCATTGAAATTTGGGGACAAATTGGACTGGAAATGAATTTGAAAAGAGAAAGAACTTTAAATATGTTGAGGAAATGACAAGTGGCAAGTTTTCTAGGGATGAAGGCTTATTTAGATCACCAAATGCCTTAGGTTTTCAACATCCCCTTTGGAAAACACTAAAATCATTTTGGCAGTATATCATTTCCTTCATTTAGTGCATTTCTTCTCCCTCCTTCGTTGGTTATGATTCACCCTCTCTACAAAACCTTTCGTTGTCCACTTGTTTGCATCTTCTTTCTTGAGTAAGACCAACTAAGACCCTTGAGAAGATGATGATTTGTGAGAGTTTAAGAGTTGGCCACGGGTGTTAGTGAGAGGTGAACACTTAGAGAAATTTTTGGGAGTTTTGAAGAGTGGGAAGCTTGAGTAGGTAAGGAAATTTCTTATATGTTGTTTATTTGTGGGTTAGATGCATTTATAGCATTAAATGTGAAAGATTGTGGTAGTTTAGGTTGAGTTATGGCTGAAATTTGGAAGAGATAATGTGAAAAAAGTGTCGGAGAACAAGGCCAGGAACCCACACGTCGCGGTGTCTCTACGCCACGATGCGACGAGAATTAATGTTCTAGCTGCGGCGTGTGCGAGGGCCTCGCCACGGCGAGTCTTTTTCTACTTGTCGCGGCGAGCTTGTGGAATTTTGCCGCGGTGAGCCCTGAAATGCCACGCCGCGGCGAGACCTATTTTTCTGAACTGATATGTTTTAGTTTTTGGAACATAACAGATGATGTAGACCTCCAAATGAAGTGATTTTTGATTCGTTATAAACTAAAGAAAGAGTTCTACAATTGATGTGAAGAAAGAAAGTTTGAATTCAAGTTAGTAAGATCTCAAATTTTGAATGAAAGTTGAGTATGGTTTTCTATTAGGCCTAAAAATAGTTTCATGAGAATTGGAGTATAATTTTGAGGCTTCTGAAATAAATTCAATGCTTTTGGAGTCTACAATGGGTGAATTTGATCTATTAAATAGTGACTTTGGCTTTGAGATCTTTCTTGAGAATTTTAGGGTGTCGTCTGAATGTTGTAGTGTATATGGTTTGAAAAGTTGGTTTTGAGAACAAAGAAAGAGAAAATTGGGAATAGTGCTGGGAATGTCACGAATATGCATCGTACATCTTTTATTTGCGACATGTGCATTAGTGGATCTTTCTGATTGTGCATTTAGTAATGGGTGATTATTTGACTGTTATAGAGGCACAGTTGGAACTTCGTTCCACGGACATTGCTGGGACTTCCGGGCAGTAGCTCGGAAGTTACAAGTGAGTAACCTAGATGGTTCCTCAATCTTTGATTGTTAAAGTTCTGTACTTATAGTCTTGTGAAGAATAATGGTGGGTATGTGTGAATTGTTATGAGTGAAATTCCAGACCGAAGGTCCGAGGGATTGGGAGTTTTGACATTGAAGTGTAAACTGTTTGTGAATGTGAAACTTTCATGCTTCAATGTGATAAATTACGACTGTGTGATAATGTGTATAATTGAGAACGATATGTCTGATTTCGATAAATTGGATCTGATTGTAATGTGATATTATAGAATTGTGAGAAATGAATTTCATGAATGATCGATTAATAACAGTTGTGACTGGAGCTGCCATCGAGAGCTACAAGCTCAATGTTTAATGTGCCCGAAAGAGACAGTTCAGAGCTATAAGCTCAATGTTTAATGTGCCCTAAAAGGGACAGTTCAGAGCTATAAGCTCAACGTTTAATGTGCCCAAAAAGGGACAGTTTAGAGCTATAAGCTCAATGTTTAATGCGCCCATTCTGGGACAGTTTGGAGCCTCAGGTTCACTGATCAATGCGCCCATATTGGGACAGTACAGGTGCCCAATCACAACATTGAAATGAAATGGGAAAATGTTATGTATTCAATTATTATGCATTTGATTGAATTGTGGATTGGGAAAAAGGTTAAATGCTTATATTTGTGTGATAACTGCTTTGTGCAATTTCTGATTTTGCTATTTTATTATAATCTGTGATTTGCTTGCACAATACATGAATTGAGTGAATCATCGATGATGATTCCTCACTGAGTTCGCAGACTCACCCAAAATTGCAAATTATTTTTTTCAGGATTAAGAGAGTAGACTCCTAGCTCCAGAGAGAGACTTTTCCTGTCGTGTAGATCGTTTTGGCAAGAGAAGTCATGGCACACAGGTCGATCAGATAGGATTTTTGGGGATGACTTAGTTAGACTTTTGTATCAGTTTCTCTTTTGGGAGTAATGTTTATAGACAGTGGAAAATTGATAGACATGTAAATTTCTGCTTTGATGATATGAAATGAGAAAGCTTTTTGGTTTCAAAATTTAGTGATTTTATATTATGGTTTTATGAATATGATGCCATGAGAGTAATGTAGTGACTGTACGTAGCTCTCCCTTATTGTAGGATATGTATTGGGATGACCTACGGGCATCTTGGTATATACCCTACGGTAAGGGGGCACTACATGATAAATTGCATGTTAGGTTATAAATAAAGGTTTATAAGCTTAGGTTTTGCATGCTTTTCATGTGTTTTGATGTACATACATTTTGCAGTGTTGTAAGTCAAGATAACATGACATTTAGAGAGAGATCTTGGATGTTTTAATGGTTGTCCAATAGGTTACTTCATATCCTTAGCGGTTAAGTACAGTGTGTAGGTTGAGAGATCACATATTGAACTTTAATCGTTATTTCCGGCTTAGTTGGCTCGAGCATTGATAGAGAATGGGCCAATACATTAGAATGCCTAGGATTAAGCATTATTAGATTACCAAAGTCAGGGATTACATGGTGTGGAGAGAATGAATCTAACCTTTATTATATGATTCTCTAAACCAAAATTGTGTTCGTATTTTTGTGACATTTTAAAGTGTGTTTGTAAGCCTTTCAATTCTGATTTTTTGCAATTTCAATATCTCATTATTTGTTGTACACAAACAAAATTCAATTTAAATTACAAGGTGACTAGCCAATCCTTAAAGGAATGATACATTGCTATATTATTTTATACGAGCCATATACTTGTAGTATAACAACTTTAATTAATTTTAAAACTTTGAGCTAAACGCAAAGTAGCTATCACAATATAAAGCTATGAAAGAGATTTGGAAATCTAATATTTTAATTTTTTGAGTTAATTAAAAGGGATAAGATATAAGCAGGTAAGTTGAGTTGTTGTTATTATTATTATTATTATCAAGGATAACTAACTCTAAAATATCTAACTTTTTTGGATTTTTTTCAATTCAATTTCCAATCTTTTAAAATTTTTATTTGAGTGATCAACCTTTTAAAACCTTAATAGTTTGGTTCAAAACATTAATTCCATTAGTAATTTATTGATTTGATTAACAAAATTGGCTCAGCCTGATTCTGGCGAGGCTGCACGTTGCCGTTTGGATCCATGAATACGACTGTCTCTAACAAGAGTTCCTGCAAAACAACACAAGGCACGCCGGGGGTTGGTATCCGGCAGGCCCCTCTGACGCTCAAGTTAGTCTTTTGTGAAGGTGTGATAGCTATGAACAAAGAAGCTAGGATTATGATCACGTATCTGTATTATGACAGAGTTATACCTTATATATGGGTTAGGTGCTAGGTTTTAGTCTTTATGCATGCATGGGAGACTTCCACCTGCGAGTGGGCCGTGGATGCGTGGACTAGGGCCTAGGCCTAGCATAGTCGATACGAATTAGATCAATCCTTGTGGGATGGACTAATCGGTCTATGAGTTGATTTGAGTGGGTTTGGGCCTAGCACGACCGACCCAACCATAAGCCCCCTACTCCTCGAGTCTGAGCAAGGAGAAGGGTCGAAGGAGTACATAAGGATCTTGTAGCTTATCTGTGGGACAGTTCGTGGTAGGCCCGATAGGTCGGACATCAATGCATAACGCATGACTACTCGTGCTAGGATCGGTCGGTTGAGTATCCCGATCGGCTGGTATCGATGCTTATTGCATGATAGCTAGCGCCAAGATAAATTGGGTGAGTATCGACGCTGAGCGCGTGAAGGTACTAGGTGTAATTATTACTGACGGCGCATGCCCTCTAAGAAATATTCAAAATTTGTAACCGTTGTGCAGCTGTCACGTACGTCCTTTCGACTGTTGCGCTGCTCCAGATTTCTAATAACCCTAATTTACCTCAGCCCAGATTCGGCCACGTGTCTGAATTTAGCTCGAATTTTCTCCATGTGTCAAGCGTTGATTGGAACGCCCATTCGACTGATCTTCTACAAATACTCAGGGTCAGCAACTACAGATTTTCTTCACGCTTGTTTTGTTCTCCGGTTTTCATTCTGTTTTCATTTGCACCTTCTTGCTTACAGTCTCCGGAGTTTCCTTTCAACCGTCGTCCAAATTTCCAACCTCAAATCACCAAATAGGTACTTCCTTTTCCCTCGTTTCCTCCTCTAAATTTCCTCTTTGTGAACATGTTGACCAGTTCTAGAAGTGGGGTTAGCCCTAGGGATGAAACCGCCGAGAGGGCACCTGAAGTAGTGGCAAAAGTAGCGGCAGTGAGTGACCGGAAGGATGGGATGGTAATGGAGGGGCCACCGAAAGACAAATCGACGATAACCGTAGGGGAGCTGAATCGGTCGATCATTAGGAATAATATCCCTTTGTCCTGGGGACCGAGGTTGGCCTCCGAGGGCGAACGGATCCATAGTAACTTGGGAGGTTATTTGCTGTTTCTGACAGCTTCTTCTCGGTCGGTGGCATGAGGCTCCCATATGCCCCGATCATTGATAAGGTGTTCGTCGCCTACAATCTGAAGTCGGGCCAAATTCCTCCGAATGGCTGGAGATTCATCAATGGTTTAGCCTTATTGTGCCATCAGTTCGGCTGTCTTCCTTCGATTAGCATCCTACGCCATTTTTTGAGAATGAACCAGAGTTCAAGCTTTGGGGCCAGGATCCCTCAACTACAGTATAGAGATGCCTGATTTCGCCCGGCTGAAATAGCTTCAAAAATTACCGCTTGGCGGACAAAGTACTTTTTCGTGAAGCCTCCGGGATCTTCCTTCGTGCCCCAACCGTGGAGATATCCTTTATCCGAGCGATGGAATGACTCGTCGAGCCTAACTCTTACTAGAGAGGAATGGGAGGTAGTCAATCACATAAAGGGGCTCGGTCGGTATGACTTCGGTCTCCTCATTCTGGCATATCGCGGAGGGGTCTCGGCCGATTCATTTCTAATCGACCCCTGCCTCAAATTAGTGGGCTAGGAGAAGAAACTGCCTCCTCTGGTTGATTCCTCGTGGTTGAACTGTTTACTGCATTTGTAAGTATTGGTTTTGATTTCTTAACCTATTTTTATTGCTGTGCAGCCATGGCAAGGCTCGAGGATTTCACTGGGTCTTCTGCCCCTACCAAGGGCCAGCGCAAAGCTGCCAAACCCTCCTCGAAGACGAAAAGGCAGGGCAAGAAAGGAGAGGCTAGTGAGGGTGTCGCTCGGCCTGCGGCCTCCGAGCCGTCTGCAGCACTCACCCTGGCTACCTCACCCGAGCAATCAGTCGTGATGATCCGGCCGGCTGGTGAAGGCCTAGTGGTCGTAGATGAGGAGGAGGAGGAGGAGGAGGTCGAGCCACCTCTTAAGAGGAAGAAGACTACTCGGGTTGTCGACCTACCGGCCTGCCCATCGAATCAAGGCAAGAAAAAGAAAGGGAGAGAAAGCAAGGGGAAAGGGCGAGCGGAGAGCGCCGACAAGTAGGAGCCAGCGATCAGTTTGGCTAAGACTGCATCGATTGGGGACCTCAAAGTGGCCCTTCACATTGCTGAGAGGATCATTCCTCCTGCAGACGAGGAGCTTATGGAATCGTGGAACAATCAAGAGCTGGGCCCCCGACTCATCCATAGCTGTGCTAGGGGTTTGGTGATATCTACTGCGATGCACCAACGTTTAGAATAGCTCGATGGGGTTAATCAATCGCTGGACCGGGAAGTCCATGACCTCCTTGAGCAAGTGAACACTTTGAAGGGCGAACTTTCGAAGGCTAAGGAAGAGAGAGACCTCTTCCAGGCTCAAAACTCTTCCTTGGAGGAGGAGAAGAAATTTTGGGAGGAGGCGAGGAGCGTTCTGAAAGCTCAACTTGCTACGGGGGAGGAGGAAATGAGCAGGGTGATTGCTGCGAAGGAAGAGCTGGCCAAGGAGTGTGAGGGCTTAAAGAAGGTGGTGAAGATGGAGCAGGAGCTTCGTAAGAAATTCCTCCAGGATTGTCATAAAGCGGTGGAGGGTAAACTGAGGACCGAGGATAAATTGAAGGAGTTGTGAGGCTCCATCAAAAAGCAGAGGATTGAGGCGATCAAGCGATGGAAAAGACGGTTCCTACATGGGGAGTGCTTAGAGTTCGCTTGCGACTTGACCCTTTCGGTCTTGAGGAATTGCCATGACATTTGCGTCCCTGACAGGTCGGTCGGTCCTCCATTCGAGGATTACGTCGAGCCAATGCTTCCTGCCAGTCTCGGCCTTTCACTGGAGGAAGTGAGGGAGATAGCCGAAGGAGAACGCACGTTGGTTCCGGATGAGGAGCTAGACCTTGACTCAGAGGGGGAAGAGGATGTCTCTCCACCGTTTTCTCCTCCCGATCCGGCTGCTAGCCCTTCCTCGCCCACCGGAGGATCAAAATAAAATTTTCCCCTTTTTTAAAGCTCATCTGGTCGGGCTTGTGGCTAGAACATATTCAAGGAAATAAAAATATTTTTATCTTTCATCACCGTCTGTTGTGTTAAAATTGGATTATCTTTTTCAATAGCGAGTAGTAAACGAACGCGCTCAATGTGCGTCGATCGGTCGTAGTGTCTGAGAGAGTCATAGTCGACCGAGGCAATAGAGCTCGGTCGAATGATTGCGAGGCCGAGAGATCCGAGATTAATCTTCTCGGCATCGCCTGGTTCCAAGGATCTCGTCTTGGCAACCTGGCCGAGCGATGGTCTAGGCCGATCGAAGTCGAGGCCAAGCGATCCGAGATTAATATTCTCAGCATCGCCTGGTTCCAAGGATCTTGTCTTGGTAACTTGACCGAGCGTAGTCGATCGATGTCGAGGCCGAGCGATGATTCCAAGAATCTTGTCTTTGTAACCTGGCCAAGCGTAGTTAATCGATGTCGAGGCCGAGCGATAGTTTCAAGAATCTTGTCTTGGCAACCTGGCCAAGCGTAGTCGATCGATGTCGAGGCCAAGCGATGGTTCCAAGGATCTTGTCTTGGCAACCTGGCCGAGCGTAGTCAATCGATGTCGAGGCCGAGCGATGGTTCCAAGGATCTTGTCTTGGCAACCTGGCTGAGCGTAGTCGATGGATGTCGAGGCCGAGCGATGGTTCCAAGGATCTTGTCTTGGCAACCTGGCCGAGCATAGTCGATCGATGTCGAGGCCGAGCTATGGTTCCAAGGATCTTGTCTTGGCAACCTGGTCGAGCGTAGTCGATCGATGTCGAAGCCGAGCGATGGTTCCAAAGATCTTGTCTTGGCAACCTGGCCGAGCGTAGTCGATCGATGTCGAGGCCGAGCCATGGTTCCAAGGATCTTATCTTGGCAACCTGGCCGAGCGTAGTCGATCGATGTCGAGGCCGAGTGATGGTTCCAAGGATCTTATCTTGGCAACCTTACCGAGCGTAGTCGATCGATGTCGAGGCCGAGTTATGGTTCCAAGGATCTTGTCTTGGCAACCTGGCCGAGCGTAGTCGATTGATGTCGAGGTCGAGCGATGGTTTCAAGGATCTTGTCTTGGCAACCTAGCTGAGCATAGTCGATCGATGTCGAGGCTGAGCCATGGTTCCAAGGATCTTGTCTTGACAACCTGGCCGAGCGTAGTCAATTGATGTCAAGGCCGAGCTATGGTTCCAAGGATCTTGTCTTGGCAACCTGGCTGAGCGATGGTCGAGGCGATCAGTTGGTGGACTTTTCTCCCTTTTCCAAATTTAGTGAATTTTTTCTTGCCAAGAAATTTGAAACCCCTTTATTGATGATGACAAGGGCGCGTGCCTTAAAAACCTTGACTGGCAGCGCCAGGAAAAAGATACCCATAAGTTGTGTACAATAAACAATAATAAACAAAGATTAACTAAAATAAAGCTTATTTACTGGTAGAACGCCTTCAGGTTTTGAGTGTTCCAGGTTCTCGGTAGGATCTTCTCGTTCGCATCACGCAGGATGTAAGAGCCATGTCCGGCTTGCTTGATCACTTGATAGGGTCCTTCCTATGCCTGTCCGAGCTTTCCAGCCACCTCGGCCTTTTCGCAGGACGTATCCGTCGATCTTTATGTCGCTCGGCTTTACCCTTTTGTTGTAGAACTTCGTTGCTTTTTTCCTGACGGCTTCCGAACGAGCGGCTGCCCTATCCCTGTCTTCGCTGAGAAGAACGAGTTCTGCACGGCAGGTTTGTTATTCCACTCTTCTTCATAACTCGACACTTTTTGATTGTGCAGCACCACTTCTACTAGAACTAGGGCTTCTGCCCCAAAAGTCATCCTGAACAGTGTTTCCCCTGTGGCTCCATTTGGGGTAGTCCTGTAAGCCCACAATACTTCGTCTAGCTCGTCTACCCAAGCCTTATGTCCATCTAAGCGCTTCTTGAGGGTGCTCATTATCTTCTTGTTAGTGTTCTCCGCAAGACCGTTGCTTTGAGGGTAAGCTACTAAAGTCAATTGGAGCCTTATCTTTAGTCGCTCGCAGAAGTATCTGAACTTTTCGTTGTCAAACTGCCGACCGTTGTCCGTAACCAACACCATAGGCATCCCAAAGCAACTTAGTATATTTCTTCGTACAAAATTTTCAATCTTCTGCTCAGTAATTGTAGCGACCGCTTCAGCTTCTACCCATTTGGTGAAGTATTCCACTGCTACTATCAAAAA
>JANIHY010147306.1:0-10183 GCA_027479065.1 Erythroxylum brevipes
CATAAAGAACATCAAATAAATGAAACATGCCTTTCTTTATTTATTCATAAAGTCTGTACATGACTATGAACAAAAAGTGCTAAAGGGGATTGCCTTTAGGGCACTACTCTAACACAAATTGCCTCAACGCACCTGTATTCATTTAAAACATGAAATAATTTTTTTCCAAACGTTCACATAACAATGCAGATCATATGGTCACTCATTACAGCTTTGCCAATTATTCATGAATTACAATCAAGCAAATCACAATGATGTCATAACTGCACATTAATCGAAATACCATATGATCACATAGGCAACACTTTTTTTTCTTTTCCACATAAACACAAGGCATTTTTCCTTTCACTTAATTAAAATGGATCAAATCAAATGCAAATGTAACACTTTTCCAATTTAGCTTGGTGTTGTGACGGAGCGCCTCAATTATCCCAAAATGGACGCATTAATCGTTGAGCCCGAGGCTCCAAATCACTGTGAGCTCGCGACCCAATTACGTTGAACTTTTAGCTCTGACTACTCCGGTCACAACTGTCGTTATCTGATCATGCACTTAAAAATGAAATGCATGTGTAACAATTAAACAGTATATACATCACAATCAAGTACTCCTCAATTTCCCATATGTGTGTATTTCACAATGTATGTAAACTTGCCAATGCATTTCGGGTTCTAACCCTTAATATGGGGACGGGATGTTACATTTCTCACCCTTAATAAATTTCGTCCTCGAAATTTGCATGTAATTGATTCATACTATAGAGGTACAAAATCCTCATATGCTTCTCCTTTCCCACGTACTTCATCACTCAAATGCTCTTTTTTAAATGACCACAGCTGATCACTCAATAAGTCTTTCAATTTCTGATTTAGCTATCACACTAGTTGGATTATTACATTTGCATAATTCAGATTACTCACCAACTTTGGTTTCATATTCTGTGGCTCAGGTTCTTCTTTCCGACCCTATTCACATTTCACATTTTATCACTTTTTCACCAGTACATAAGCTCATAAAAATTTTGTTATACCTATCAATTCATATAGCTTACTTTAAAATTTCTCCAATTCTGAACACACCTTGTCAAAGTGATGCTCACAACACATTTTATTGCTCTGTTGTTAACTCACTTCTCCACAATGCAACAAAATTGACACTTATGTCTATTATCAGGTGTTGATTCACCTAACTCAGTTACCTCAATTCTGGTCCTTGACCATTGCTAGGCACTTTTCATTTTAATGAGAGGGTGGATAATCCCTTACCATCAAACAACACTACATCGAATACTATGATAACATCACTATGATAACAACAGCTGTACTGATAATCAATTTGAACTATCTCTCAATTACATATTCCTATGAACTCCACAACACAAACTTTAAACACATTTCCCGATAATTAAGACTATTAACAAGTCAAACATTTAATCACTTGTCTCGACATTCTTAAGATCTCTAACTTAGGTTGTCACCCAGGTTTTTCTAACACTTCTTTTGTTCAACCCTCATTATACGGTACATACACACACTTCTTATTTCAATCACCATATGTTGTTTTCACTTCTTCTATAGAGTTCACAATGTTTTTAAAATCCTTAGTTTTTAGGCTTTCAGTAACTTGGATCTAACATACACATCATTTTGCCCCATTTTAAACTCAACAATTTACACTCTTCATTTCACTAAAGTTGATAACCTCAAAGTCTAATTTTTGCACTGTTTATTATATTATTATTGCCTAAGCAATGTGTTAGATAACGCACCATCTTAACCAGTATAACACTCATTTGTGCCTTCATTTCAAACTCAACAAAAATACTATTTATGGTCATAGCCACTATTTGATACGATGTGCTTAAATCACTTAGACCTTATTGCCATTTGAGGTATTGTTAACTCCTACAGATATCAACATTTTCAATGAGCCCATCATTGACCTTTGCAATTCCTTGAAAGACCAATTCCTCAAGTTAAGTAATATTTTCTCATGTTATTTTCGGTTTCCCATTTGGACTCTCCTCTCTAAGAATTTTTTTTTCTTTTCGTTTGATTTAACATCAGCTTATTCGAATGCCTGTTTTGTACTAGTTCCTCCATACATTTCAATTCGTTTGATTACTTCACTTCACATGTTGGTATTCCATTCCCTAGATTCAATTGGGATCTCCCAAACATTTTTGCATCAAATAAAATGGAGACTTATATTCTCATCATATTTGCAAAAATGCCAATTCAAATTTAAATCCGCTCACTTAGTTAGACCTCCATTTAATCAAACAAAAAGCATACTTTCTTAGCAGTATTTTCCACTTCCTATACCTGACTCTCCACTTAAGCTATGATTTCATTATTCACTTTTGATGTATTTCACAATGTGTGTATTTCACAATGTGTGTAAACTTGCCAATGCATTTCGGGTTCTAACCCTTAATATGGGGACGGGATGTTACAAAATGTGCATTTTCGTGACGTTTTATGCACGTTTCCAAAAAATGTCACAGAATGTGCATTTTTGGGACGTTTTATGCACGTTTCCAAAAAACGTCACAGAATATGGATTTTTCTGACGTTTTATGCACGTTTTTTGAATGTGCATTTACATGATGTTTTATGTACATTTCCAAATAAGTCACAATGCGCATTTTCGTGACATTTTAAGTATGTTTTTTGAATGTGCTTTTTGTGACGTTTTATGCACATTTCCAAAAAATGTTGCAATATGTACATTTTCGTGACATTTTATGCACATTTCCAAAATATGTCATAGAATGTGCCTTTTAAGATGTTTTATGCATATTTTCAAAAAACATCATAGAATGTGTATCTTTGTGATGTTTTATGCACTTTTTGAGAATTATTATGCTTGTTTTTTGAATGTGCAATTTCGTGACATTTTATGCGCGTTTCCAAAATATGTTTTTGAATATGCATTTTTTTGACGTTTTGTATAGGTTTTTTGAATGTGCATTTTCATGACAATTTATGCACTTTTTTAATGTTCATTTTTGTGACGTTTTATGCACAATTTTGATTATGCATTTTCATGACGTTTTATGCACGTTCCCAAAAAATGTCACAAAATGTGCATTTTTTTGACATTTTATGTACGTTTCATAAAAATATCACAGAATGTGCATTTTTGTAGCATTTTATGCACGTTTTTTAATGTACATTTTTGTGATGTTTTATGCACGTTTCCAAAAAAGTCATAGAATGTGCAATTTCATGACGTTTTATGCACATTTTTTTAATGTGTATTTTCATGAATTTTTATGCACGTTTCTAAAAAAATCGCAGAATGTGACTTGTGACATTTTATCCATGTTTTTTGAATGTGCATTTTCGTGACGTTTTATGCACTTTTTCAAAAAAACATCGCACAATGTGCGTTTTCATGACATTTTATGCAAGTTTTTTGAATGTACATTTCTGTGACGTTTTATGCACGGTTCCAAAATATGTCACAGAATGAGCATTTTTGTGAAGTTTTATGCACGTTTTATGAATGTATATTTTTGTGACGTTTTATGCGCGTTTCCAAAAAAAAGTCACAGAATGTGACTTTTCGTGACATTTTATGCACGTTTATTGAATGTGCATTTTCGTGATGTTTTATGCACGTTTCCAAAAAATATCCCAGAATGTGTATTTTTGTGACGTTTTATGCACGTTTCCAAAAAATGTCACAGAATATGCATTTTTGTGGCATTTTTGCACGTTTTTTGAATATGCATTTCGTGACGTTTTATGCACGTTTTCAAAAAACATCGCAGAATGTGCGTTTTCGTGACATTTTATGCGCGTTTTTTGAATGTGCATTTCCGTGACGTTTTATGCACGTTTCCAAAATATGTCACAAAATGTGCATTTTTGTGATGTTTTACGCATGTGGTTTGAATTTAAATTTTCGTGACGTTTATGCACATTTCCAAAAAATGTCGCAGAATGTGACTTTTTCGTGACATTTTATGTACGTTTTTTGAATGTGCATTTTCGTGACATTTTGAATGTGAATTTTCATTACCTTTTATGCACGTTTCCAAAAACGTCACATAATGTGCATTTTTGTGACATTTTATGCACATTTTTGGATGTTCATTTTCGTGATGTTTTATGCATGTCTTCAAACAATGTCACAGAATGTCCATTTTTGGGACGTTTTATGCATATTTCCAAAAAACATCATAGAATGTGCATTTTCGTGACGTTTTATACAAGTTTCCAAAAAATGTCACAGAATGCGCATTTTCGTGACGTTTTATGCACATTTTTTCAATGTGCATTTTATTGACATTTTACGCATATTTTTTGAATGTGCATTTTCGTGACGTTTTATGCACATTCCAAACAACATCACAGCATGTACATTTTCGTGACATATTGCGCATGTTTTCCAAAAAATGTCACAGAATGTGACTTTTCATGACATTTTATGCACGTTTTTTAATGTGCACTTTCGTGATGATTTATGCACATTTCTAAAAAAAAGTCACATAATGTGCATTTTTGTGACATTTTATGCATGCTTTTAAAATGTGCATTTTCGTGACGTTTTATGCACATTTGCAAAAAATGTCACAGAATGTGCATTTTTTGCGACATTTTATGCAAGTTTCCAAAAAATGTCACATAATGTACCTTTTTATGATGTTTTATGCACGTTTTTGAATGTGCATTTTCTTGACTTTTTATGCACGTTTCCAAAAAACATCACAGAATTTGCGTTCTCGTGAATTTTTTTTCACGTTTCCATAAAAGGTCACAGAATGTGCATTTTTTAGATGTATTGTACACATTTTTTGATTGTGCTTTTTCGTGACATTTTATTCACGTTTCAAAAAAATGTCACAGAATGTGCATTTTCGTGACGTTTTATGCACTTTTTTTTAATATGCTTTTGAACGTCTCCAAAAAACGTCACAGAATGTAATTTTCATGACGTTTCATGCACCTTTTTTTAATGTGCATTTTCATGAGGTTTTATGCACATTTCCAAAAAACCACACAGAATGTGCATTTTGGTGACGTTTTTTGCACGTTTTTTGAATGTACATTTTCGTGACGTTATATTCACGTTACCAAAAAACATCACAGAATGTGCATTTTTGTGATGTTTTATGCACTTTTTTTTAAAACAAATTTTCGTGACGTTTTATGCACATTTCTAAGAAAACGTCGCAGAATGTGACTTTTTGTGACATTTTTTAAACTTTTTTAATGTGCTTTTTCGTGATGTTTTATACACGTTTCCAAAAATTGTCACAAAATATGCATTTTTTGTGACATTTTATGCAGGTTTCCAAAAAACGTCACAGAATGCGTATTTTCGAGACGTTTTATGCATGTTTCCAAAAAATGCCACAGAATGTGCATTTTTGTGAAGTTTCATGCGCGTTTTTTGAATGTGCATTTATGTGCATTCTCGTGACATTTTATGCACATTTTTTGAATGTGCATTTTCGTGACGTTTTATGCACGTTTCCAAAAAATGTAACAGAATGTGCATTTTGTCGACGTTTTACGCACGTTTCCAAAAAACTTCACAGAATGTACATTTTCCTAACATTTTACGTACATTTTTTGAATGTGCATTTTCATAACATTTTATGTATATTTTTTGTGACGTTTTACACATTTTTGCGGCGTTTTATGCACATTTTTTTATTGTTAATTTTCGTGACATTTTATGCACGTTTAAAAAAAATGTAGCAAAATGTGCATTTTTGTGATGTTTTATGCACAATTTTGATTGTGCATTTTCGTGACGTTTTATGCACATTCCCAAAAAATGTCACAAAATGCGCATTTTTGTGACGTTTTATGTACGTTTCTTAAAGACATTACAGAATGTGCATTTTTGTGGCATTTTATACACGTTTTTTTATGTACATTTTTGTGACGTTTTATGCACGTTTCCAAAAACGTCATAGAATGTGCATTTTCATGACGTTTTATGCACGTTTTTTGAATGTGTATTTTCGTGACACTTTGTGCACGTTTACAAAAAATATCGCAGAATGTGACTTGTTGTGACATTTCATGCACATTTTTTTAATGTGCATTTTCGTGACTTTTTATGCACGTTTTTTAAAAACATCGCAAAATGTGCATTTTCGTGATATTTTATGCACATTTTTTGAATGTGCATTTTCGTGACGTTTTATGCACGTTTCCAAAATATGTCACAGAACATGCATTTTTGTGATGTTTTATGCAGGTTTCCAAAAAACGTAAACGTCGCAGAATGTTATTTTTGTGATGTTTCATGCACGTTTTTTTAATGTGCATTTTCATGACATTTTATGCACGTTTCCAAAAATCATAACAGAATGTGCATTTTTGTAACGTTTTATGCATGCTTCCTAAAAAGTCACAGAACGTGTATTTTTGTGACATTTTATGCACTTTTTTTAATGTGTATTTTAATGATGTTTTATGCAAGTTTCCAAAAAAGTCCATGAGTGTGTGCATTTTTTTGACGTTTTATGCACGTTTTATGAATGTGTATTTTGTGATCTTTTATGCACACATTTTTTGAATCTACATTTTGATGACATTTTATGCACGCTTCCAAAAAAGTCATAGAATGTGCATTTTTTTGACGTTTTATGCACGTTTTATGAATATGTATTTTCGTGACGTTTTATGCACATTTTCAAAAAAAGTCGCAGAATGTGACTTTTCGTGACATTTTATGCACGTTTTTTGAATGTGCATTTTTCTGACGTTTTATGCACGTTTCCAAAAAATGTCACAGAATGTGCATTTTTGTGATGTTTTATGCGCGTTTCGAAAAAACATCACAAAATATGCAATTTTGTGACATTTTATGCGCGTTTTTTGAATGTGCATTTTCATGACGTTTTACACACGTTTCCAAAAAAGTCACAATGTGCATTTTCGTGACATTTTATGCACGTTTTTTGAATGTGCTTTTTTGTAAGCTTTTATACACATTTCCAAACAATGTCGCGGTATGTACATTTTCGTGACATTTTATGCACATTTCTAAAACATCTCATAGAATGTGCCTTTTATGACGTTTTATGCATGTTTTCAAAAAACATCATAGAATGTGCATTTTTGTGATGTTTTATGCACTTTTTGGTGATGTTTTATGCTTGTTTTTTGAATGTGTAATTTCATGATATTTTATGCATGTTTCCAAAAAATGTCAAAGAATGTGCATTTTTGTGAGGTTTTGTATAGGTTTTTTGAATGTGTACTTTCGTGAAAATTTATGCACGTTTTTTCAATGTGCATTTTCGTGATGTTTTATGAACGTTTCCAAAAAAAGTCACAGAATGTGCATTTTTGTGACGTTTTACGCACAATTTTGATTGTACATTTTCGTAACGTCTTATGAACGTTCCCAAAAAATGTCACAAAATGCGCATTTTTGTGCCGTTTTATGTACGTTTCGTAAAAACATCACAGAATGTGCATTTTTGTGGCATTTTATGAACGTTTTTTAATGTACATTTTGGTGACGTTTTATGCACGTTCCAAAAAACGTCATAGAATGTGCATTTTCATGACGTTTTATGCAGGTTTTTTGAATGTGTATTTTCGTGACATTTTGTGCACGTTTCCAAAAAATGTCGCAAAATGTGACTTGTTGTGACATTTTATGCACGTTTTTTGAATGTGCATTTTTGTGACGTTTTATGCATGTTTCCAAAAAATATCACAGAATGTGCATTTTCGTGACATTTTATTCACGTTTTTTGAATGTGCATTCCGTGATGCTTTATGCACGTTTCTAGAAAATGTGGCAGAATGTGACTTTTCCTAACATTTTAAGCACAATTTTCGAATGTACATTTTTGTGACGTTTTATACACATTTCCAAAAAACGACAGAATGTGATTTTTGTGACGTTTCATACACATTTTTTGAAAGTGCATTTTCATGACGTTTTATGCATGTTTCCAAAAACTGTCACAGAATTTTCATTTTTGTGACGTTTTTTGTACGCTCCCAAAAAAGTCACAGAATGTGCATTTTTGTGTTGTTTTATGCACGTTTTTTGAATGTGCATTTTCATGACATTTTATGCACCTTTTCAAAAAAGTCCCGGAATGTGCATTTTTGTGACGTTTAATTCACGTTTTTTGAATGTCTATTTTCGTGACGTTTTATGCACGCATTTTTTTAATGAATATTTTCATGTCGTTTTATGCACGTTTTATGAATGTCACAGAATGTGCATTTTATTGATGTTTTATGCACGTTTTATAAATGTGTATTTTCGTGACGTTTTAGGCACGTTTCTAAAAAAAGTCGCAGAATGTGACTTTTCGTGATTTTTCACGCACGTTTTTTGAATGTGCATTTTCGTGACGTTTTATGCACGTTTCCAAAAATTGTTACAAAATGCACATTTTTGCGATGTTTTAGACACCTTTTTTAATGTGCATTTTTGTGACGTTTTATACACGTTTCTAGAAAATGTGGCAGATTGTGACTTTTCTTGACATTTTAAGCACAATTTTCGAATGTACATTTTCGTGACGTTTTATACACATTTCCAAAAAACGTCACAGAATGTGCATTTTGTGACATTTTATGCATGTTTTTTGAATGTGCATTTCTGTGACGTTTAATGCACGTTTCCAAAAAACGTCAAAGAATGTGCATTTTTGTGATGTTTTATGCATGCTTCCAAAAAAACATCACATAATGTAATTTTCATGACGTTTCATGCACCTTTTTTGAATGTGCATTTTCATGACGTTTCATACACGTTTTCTGATTGTGCATTTTCATGATGTTTTATGCACGTTTTCAAAAAATGCCACAGAATGTGCATTTTGTGACATTTTATACATGTTTTTTGAATGTGTATTTCTGTGACGTTTAATGCATATTTCCAAAAAACGTCCAAAATGTGCATTTTTATGACATTTTATGCACGTTTCCAAAAAAATGTCACAGAATGTGATTTTCATATGACGTTTCATGCACGTTTTTTAATTATGCATTTTCATAACGTTTTATGCACGTTTTCAAAAATGTCACAGAATGTGCATTTTCGTGATGTTTCATGCACATTTTTTGATTGTGCATTTTCATGACATTTTATGCATGTTTCCAAAAAAGCCACAGAATTTGCATTTTCATGACATTTTATGCACGTTTTCTGAATATACATTTTCGTGACTTTTTTTGCACGTTACCAAAAAACGTCGCAGAATGTACGTTTTCAGAACGTTTTATGCACGTTTTTTGAATGTGTATTTTCGTGACATTTTATGCACATTTCCAAAAAACGTCACAAAATGTGCATTTTCATTATATTTTATGCATGTTTTTTGAATGTGCATTTTCGTGACATTTTATGCACATTTCCAAAAAATGTCGCAGAATGTGCATTTTTTGTGACATTTTATGCAAGTTTTCAAAAAATGTCGCAGAATGTGCATTTTTGTGACGCTTTTTACACATTTTTTGATTGTGCATTTTCGTGACATTTTATGCACGTTTCCAAAAGAGGTTGCAGAATGTGCATTTTCGTGGCGTTTTATGCACTTTTTTGATTGTGCATTTTCGTGACGTTTTTTGCACGTTTCAAAAAACTGTGGCAAAATGTGACTTTTTTGACCTTTTTTGCACATTTTTTGAGTGTACATTTTCGTGACGTTTTATCCACGTTTCAAAAAATGTCACATAATGTGCATTTTTGTGATGTTTTATGTACATTTCTAAAAGGTATCAAAGAATTTGCATTTTCATGATGTTTTATGTGCATTTTTTGAATGTGTATTTTCGTGACATTTTATGCACTTTTCTAAAAACGTCACAGAAGTGAATTTTTACGACATTTTTTGCACATTTTTTGAATTTGCATTTTCGTGACGTTTTATGCACTTTTTCAAAAAATGTCATAGACTGTGCACTTTTTGTGAAGTTTTATACAAGTTTCCAAAAACCATCACAGAATGTTCATTTTTGTGATGTTTTACGCAAGTTTTTTGAAAGTGCAATGCTGGAACCCCTCTCCGATGAGTCGCGTGCCTGACGTCCTTCGTGACATCTGGGCTCGCATCTCACGAGGGAGGAATTCCTCACCACCAAGGAAACCTCGAATTGAACTTAATTTAATGTCATCCGAACAAAACTTGGTAATTTTACCCTAATTTTCCTCCAATAAAATTAGATCTACTTAGGGCCCACA